>JAOQML010029559.1:0-11253 GCA_027568935.1 Erythroxylum urbanii | reverse complement strand
GCGTTTGGCTCTTAATCACATTCTGAGCTTTAAGCTCTTTTTCGATGGCAACTCTGACCACAACTACCTTTATCTTGTCATACATATCATGTAATGAATATATCACATCATATATATATTCAATCAATCACTTTATTTCAGTGTGCACATTCACTTTCACATATCATCGGATGTAAGTCCGGCATTCAACAAATATATTAAGTACATTATTTATGTCAAATTCATATACAATGAACACTTCCAATATGATTTTCATGCATCAAACGCCTCAGGCAATCAATGTCTGGAATCAACACATTCACATCAATAATTATTCAACACAAAAATTTAAACAAAAAAATTAATCAATGTGAGACCATCTAGGTTACTCACAGTATGCTTTAGATAGCTATTGCCTCGATGTCCCGATAATGTCTGGGTACGGTTGCTATAATTGCACTTCTATATCATGCAACACATATACATTTACACATTACCACTTCTATATCGTACATCACATATACATTTACACATTACTAATTTGCACAATCACATTAATACTCATTCATACACATATGTAAACGTGTTATATACAATGTATGATCAATGACAATCTTAAGTATATTTCCTTAATTCATATCTCAAGATCATTCATACTTCATAACTCATATATGTCTAATTTGAACTTAGGTTTACACCTCAATTGTATATGATTATTCTAAGTTCATCATTCAATCATTCACTAAGGTTATTCTAGCGTTACAAGATCACAAAATATCCAATTTATCATTCATCTTTACTTAATACACATCATTGGTCTTCTTTGAATCACATTAGCCTTCATCGGATCACTTTCATTCTTAGAACAATTGCGAATTTTCAGATTTGAACATTCGACGTACAACAATCCAATCTTAACTTACAACCTCAATTATCACCCTAAACATATCACTCATTTAATCACTTTCTTCATAATCAAACTAGGTTCATTTCGAGCTTCATTTATCCCTAAATACATCATAAGAAAGTACCTAATCATTTGTTGTTTCAAACCACACATAAAAGAAGCATAATTCTACAACCATTCCTATGATCGTGGATGACTTCCTACGATCGTGGGTTTCATTAACAAAAAATTTCAACCCCATTCGTGCATTCTCATGATCGTGGATGTATTCCCACGATCGTGGGTTGCTTACATCTAAAAATCCATGTCAAATTTCTTCCCATTTTCCAAGTTTTGCAACTCTTTCAAGTTACATCCAAAATATCTTATGCTTAGTCTATCATTTCTAGCTTAGTTTCTCATCATTTCCTCTTCATTCTCACCTCCATTTCAGCTCAATATCAATCATAAACAAATCATAATCTATATTTGATTATAAACACAACAAAAAATCCATATATACACATTCATCATCAACGTTTCAACACATATTTAACTCCATTTTCACCCTCATTTCATTTCTAAACTATCACACTAATCTCTTCTCATTTCAAGACACCACACCACTGCTTTTCTTTACCTTTAAACCCATTTTAGTTTACCTTAATAACTGATAGGTGTGCATTAGGATATGTTTTTATAGGTAATTGGCATGTGTTTTCTAGCATAATTGTTGATTACTGTTCTAGTTTAACATTCATTTTGTATGTTTTCGTTAAGTTTGATTTTCATTGTTGATTTTGTGTGTTTGATGTTAATTGAGGGCAAGAATTGACTATTTTTATGTAGGAAGAAGGAAGGAGCAACTTGGACGGTGAACTAAACATCAATGAGGAGAAGAAATGAGGAGTGAATCTATGACAAATTCCCACGCTTGTGGGAATTATGCAAATTCCCACGTCATGTGGGAATTATAGAAGAAAATGAGAGATGTATATGTGACAAGTTCCCACACTCGTGGGAATCATGTCAATTCCCACAGACGTGGGAATTACAATCCGATGCAATCTATGAGGCTTTATTAAACTTAGGGTTTTTGGACTATAAAAAGAGAATTAAGCCTCCATTTTAAGGGAGGACAACACCACCTATAGAAACACCATCCTTGAGTGAAGAACACATGTTTGGAGCATTAAGGAAAGATTGCCAAGGATCATCATCAAGATTGGGAAAAATAGCAATCAACACTAAAATTTCAGATTTTGGCAAAGAAGAGAAGTAGTCCTTCTATTCAATTTTCTATCATTTTAATCTCTTCTATTATTTGTAAAAATGGATTATTTGAATGTTGGTGATGTTATAGAGATCATGTTAGGATAATTTTATTTTAGGATTGCTTTTGGAACTATTATGTTGAACTTATATTTTATTGAATTAAATGCAATTGTCTTTGTTGGTTGTTATTTTTAATTGTCATCTTGCAATAAATCGAGAGAGTGAGTGAGATGAAATTCGTGTAGGATTGTACAATGAGAGTTGGCAACCTATAGATTAGTAATCATCACGTTAATTGAATAGTTAGACGAGAGATATCAACTAGTTAATTGATCACCCATAGGATAGTTTGATAACTAATTGAATCGATAGAGTCATTGAGTAAGTTGAGAGATCATCTAATTAATTCCCATTAATTCGATTAGGGATAAATAGTTACACCATGAGAGAGGGTAATTAGTACATTCAAAAATCTAGGATGAGATATAATTTAACTGATAAAATAGGAGGGACACAAAAAAGGAAAAAAGTAATCTCCAGTATTTAGATTCTTGAATTCAGATTTTCTGCAATTTCAGTATTGTCTATTGTTTACATTAGTCTTTCAATTTTAATTCAATTTTCCAGATTATTTGTATTTCATAATTTAGTTTCTTAAACAAAGTTGTCTCTAAATTAAGCAGTGTCTAGGCATCAATCCTTTGGGATCGATATCCACTCTTTTTACGACAAGTCACGACCCGTTCATTTGCAGTTTTTAAGTGTATAACAAGTAGATAGGTTTTATCATTAACAAGTTTTTAGCATCGGTGTCAAGGATTGATTGTTGAACATCGTGTCTAATTTAGATTACTTTGATGTAAGAGTTTTTGACACTCTTCCTTGTGTATTTGCAGGTGCATGAACATAAGGATCACACGAAGGACGAAAGAAGTTATTAAAGACGAATTCCCCAATATTAAGAAACATAAAAGAGAAATAAGAAGGGAAAAACGTCTAAAATTTTCAAATCAAGATATGACTGAATAAGGAGAGGAAGGAGGACCAGAGTGAACATTAATGGATTTCATGAGGCCAGGGTTTAGTCCTCAAGGAGTGGCCAGACTGGTAGTCTAAGCAAATAATTTTGAGATAAAGCCAGCATTACTTAATATCCTGCAAAATAGTATGCAGTTCTGTGGGCTATTCAATGAGGATCTGAACGCCCATATTGCAAATTTCTTGGAGATTTGTGACACATTCCGATTCAACGATATGGTGAAGTTGAGATTATTTTCATTCATATTGAAGGATCGGGCTAAACCATGGCACAATTTGTTGAATCCAAGTCAGATCACGACTTGGGAGCAGCTCAGCCAAGCATTCCTTGCCAAGTATTTTCTGTTGACGAAGATAACGAGGATTATCAAGGAGATAACAAATTTCCAGCAGAGTGAAGGAGAATCTCTCTACGAAGCTTGGGAGAGATTTAAAGAACTTCAAAGAAGTGGTACCCATCATAACCTCCTGAAGGAATTTCTACTTCAAACATTTTATAATGGTGTGAATCCGAGCACAAGAGGCACAACTGATGCAATAGCTTGAGGTTCACTGATGAGGAAGACAGTAAAAGAAGCTCATGATCTTTTTGAAGAGTTAGCAAGCAACAGCTGCATGTGGTCAAGCAAGAGGAGTAGACAAGGATAGAAGGAACAAAAAGGTAGGATACCTATTGAATTAGTTATTGCCTTGCAGGCTCATATCACAACTCTGAAAAAGCAACTAAATAATATGCAAGGAGCATCCACCTCAGCAGTTAAGGCAATACAAGCACAATGTTAGCTGTGTGGGGAGAACAACCACAGCTCAGCAGAATGTTTTCTATTAGGAGCTAGCGGGACCAAATAGGTAAGCTATTTAGGCCAGCTGTAATTAGGTAATAACCCATATTCGAACACATATAATTCGGGTTGGAAAAACCACCCAAACTTTAATTGGAGTAGCAATAATACAAGTGGCCAATAAAGATCACAAGGGCCACCAGGATTTCAGTAAGATCGAATCGGAGTATTGGAAAATATGTTGGACAAGTTTATGGAGATGTTTAGTTCTAAACTGGCAATTCAAGCATAGAGTCAAAAAAGGATGTATGAAAGACAGGAGAAAAATTAATAGAGGATGGAGGCAAATTTTGATCAGATCGCAAAGAACCATGCCTCATCAATCCATAACTTGGAAGTTCAAGTACGTTAACTTAATGATGCTTTGTTTTCTCGAAGTGCAAGTCACATACCGAGCAACAATAAGGTCATTCCAAGGGAGCAACTCAAAGCTATTACAGTTCGGAGTGGCAAGCAAATGGAAGAACCAAGTTTGCAAAAAGACAACCACAAAAAATAGAAAATGTATAGAGATAGAAGAAAAAAACAAAGAGGGCAGGTCATATGTACCACCACCACTATACAAGCCCAAAATCCCGTATCCATGAAGATTGAAGCAACATCAGGTGGATACCCAGTTTTCCAAATTTTTAGAGAAAGTGAAGAAGTTACAAATTAATTTGTCACTGTTGGAAGCTTTGGAGTGCATGCCCAAGTATGCAAAATTTTTGAAGGATATACTCAAGCACAAGCATACTTGGGAAGACAATTAGACAATTACATTGACGGAGAACTACAACTCTATTATTTCAAGTCAAATGCCTTCAAAATTGTAGGATCTAGGGAGCTTTACTATTTTATGTGTTGTCGGAGATTTTGAATTTTTCAAATGTTTATGCTATTTAGGTGCAAGTATTAACTTGATGCCTTTTTCTATTTCTAGGAAATTGGGATTAGGAGAGGTCAAACTAACTTCGATGCTGATTCAACTTAAAAATCAATCAATAAAAAGACCATTTGGAGTTGTGGAAGACGTACTGGTAAAAGTGGACAAATTTATAGTTCCTGTTGATTTTGTTATGTTAGATTTTAAAGCTGATAAGAATTGTCCATTGATTTTGGGTAGACCTTTTATGAATACTGGTAGGGCATTAATTGATGTGCATGAAGGGAATCTTGTGTTGAGAATTAGTGATGAATAGGTTAAGTTTGACATGACAAAATCTTTGAAGAAACTAATGAACAGAAATGTGTGTATGAAAATTAATGTGGTAGAAGAGTGTGTGAAGGAGATTAATAAAGTCAATCAGCTGAATGAAGTACACACAGATGAAAGTGCAAAGGAAGAGGATGTATATGAGGAAGTGGAGCTTAAAAGATTAGAGAGAGCTGGTGCATCTACACCAGCTTCTACCGTTAAACCTCCCACTCTAAAGCTTAAACCTTTACCTGCCCATTTTTTATATACCTTTTTAGGAAAGAACCACACCTTACCCATCATTATCTCCAATGAATTAAATTGTGAGCAAGAAGAGAAAGTGATGGAGACTATTAGGAAAAGGATGAGAGCTGTAGGATGGAAAATTTATGATATTCGGGGGATTAGCCCTAATATGGTGATGCATAGGATTAACCTAGAAGAAGATTGTAGAACGTGAGAGAAAGATAGCGAAGGCTAAATCCAAATGTACAAGAAGTTGTAAAGAAGGAAGTGGTGAAACTTCTAAACGTAGGAATAATTTACCTCATTTCAAATTGTGAGTGAGTAAGCCCAGTACAGTGTTTGCCAAAGAAGGGTGGCATGACAGTGATAGAAAATGAAGAAGGAGAAAATGATTGAGAGAGTGATTGGTTAAATTTATCCACCAAGAAGGATCATTTCCCTTTACCTTTTGTGGACCAAATGATTGAGAGAGTGATTGGTCTTTCTTTTTATTACTTTCTGGATGGATATTCAAGGTACAATCAAATATTTATATATCCGAAAGAAAAAGAGAAGACCACTTTTACATGTCCATACGAAACTTTTGCATATCGAAGGATGGCTTTCAGTTTATGTAATGCACCTACTACATTTCAAAGGTGCATGATGGCCATATTCGCAGACATGAATGAAAACTTTATGGAGCTATTTATGGATGATTTTTCTATTTTTGGAGAGTTTCTTGATCATTGCTTGTTGAACTTAGATAAAGTGCTCCAAAGATGTGAGGAGTCACATTTAGTTTTAAATTGGGAAAAATGTCATTTCATGGTCCAAGAGGTAATCATATTAGGCCATAAGATTTCATATAAAGGGATTGAAGGGGATCAAGCTAAGACAGAAGAAATTGAAAAGTTACCGCCTCCCTCTAACATTAAGGGTGTCCAAGCTTTTCTTGGTCATACAGGGTTTTATAGACGGATCATTAAAGATTTTTCCCTTATTACAAAACCTTTGACTCATCTACTGGTAAAAGATGTGCCTTTTATTTTTGATGACAACTGTTTAAATTCTTTTAACAAGTTGAAGAAGGCACTCATAACAGCACCAATTTTGACATCGTCGGATTGGTCTCTCCTATTTGAGATTATGTGTGATGCAAGTGACCATGTTGTTGGGTATGTACTAGGTCAGTTGAAGGAGAAAAGGTTACATGCTATCTATTATGCAAGCAAGACGTTGACAGGAGCACAATTGAATTATACAACTACTGAAAAACAGCCGTTTGCGATGGTATTTGCTTGTGAAAAATTTTGTTCTTATTTGTTAGGTTCACAAGTTATTGTGTTTTTGCAGACCATGCAACATTACGTTACCTTTTCACCAAGAAGGATGCCAAGGCTAGACTTATTCGATGGGTACTCCTACTCCATGAGTTCAATGTTGAAATCAAAGATAAGAACATAGCAGAAAATGTCGTAGCAAATCACTTATCAAAGCTTGAAGTTGGACATCATGATAAAGAAAAGGAAATTAAGGAAAGTTTTCTTGAAGAGACTTTGATGATGGTATATAACCCTTTCCTTCCCTAGTTTGCAGATATTGAAAATTACCTCTCAGGTGGTATTCTTCCATTCGATTTATCATATTAACAAAGGAACTGTTTCTTATTTCAGTGCGCTCATTATATTTGGGATGAACCTATACTCTATAAGATCTGTGCTGATAGTTTAATTCACAGGTGTGTTCTTAAAGATGAAATGCCTGAGATCTTAACTCAATGTCATAGCTCACCATATATAAGGCATTATGAAGCTAATAAGATTCCTGCACAGATTTTGGAGTGTGGATCTTATTGACCAACTATGTTTAAGGATGCTCGAGATTTTATGCTCAAGTTCAATAGATGTCAAAGAGTTAGCAGCATATCAAAACGAGATGAAATGCCGCTTTCAAATATAATAGAGGTGGAGATATTTGCTGTATGGGGTTTGGACTTTATGGGACCATTCCTACCCTCTGAAGGCAATACCTATATCTTGGTTGGAGTTAATTATGTTTCTAGATGGGTCAAAGCAGTTGCTACTATAACCAACGATAGCAAGGTGGTTCAGAATTTCATTAAGAAGATTTTTACTAGATTTGAGGTGCCTAGAGCATTCATAAGTGATGGGGGAAGTCACGTTAACAACAAACCATTTGAGAACCTTCTGAGAATATACAACGTTTATCGTAGAGTGGCTACCCCGTACCATCCCCAAACTAGCAGTCAAGTGAACATTTGAAGAAAATATTGGTCAATGAAACTAGACGATGCACTGTGGGCTTATAGAATAGCTTTCAAGACCCCCATAAGCACAACACCATATCGGCTTATGTATGGCAAGGCATGTCATTTACCATTAGAATTGGAGCGTAGAGCATATTGGCAATTAAGAAATTGAACATAGATTGGAAGCTGACAGGAGAAAAGCGGTTGTTAAACCTCGACGATTGAGGTATGATGCTTATGAAAATGCCAAGCTATATAAAGAAAGGGCTAAGAAGTGGCATGATGGCCATATCAAGAAGAAATAATTTAAGAGTGGGGATTTATTACTTTTGTTTAATTCAAGACTTCGACTATTTCTTAGAAAACTCAAGTCAAGATAGAGTAGGCTTTTTAAAATTCTTAAAGTGTTTTCCCATGGAGCTTTAGAGCTGGAAAATGATAATGGGGAAACATTTAAGGTCAATGGGCACCACTGTAAACCATATTATAGAGGGATATATCCATAAGCAAGGGAAGTTATCTCTCTCCTATATTCCACTTTTTCATGAGTATATGTTGAATGGTCGAGCTAGTGACCTTAATTTAGCTTGTTTAATCTCTTGTGTTGTTTTTTATCTAGTTTCTGTTTGAGTTCTTTGGTTTGATTATTTCTAAATTAAGATTGAATGATGTCAATTTTAATTTGTTTTCTTTTCAAATTTCTTGTTGATGATATTATCTTGATGTGTTTTTAGGTTTTGGGCTCATGGAGAATTTATGTAAGCTTGGATGAAGATTTGAATTGTGAGGATCACCAATTCCCACATGGTGATTCCCACGAACTTGGGAAATCTCTCCAGAGAGTTTCTATAGAGAAAACCCACGTCAGTGGGAATTATGGTAATTCCCACGAACATAGGAATCCTCTCCAGAAAGTTTATGGAGAGGAATCTCACGCTCGTGGGAATTGTGAAAACCCACGTCCGTGGGAATTGTGGTGATTCCCACGAACATAGGAATCCTCTCCAAAAAATTTCTGGAGAGACATCTCATGCTCGTGGGAATTGTGGGAATTCCCACGAGTGTGGGAATCTTACATGGACCCTCTCATTTTTTCTCTCACCATATCTTAAAATTTTCACACAATCTCTCTAATCCTGGAATTTTTCCCTTCCAACTCTCTAAAACTCTTCAATCTTTCTTTAGATTCTTAGTATTTTCTTCAATTATTTCATTGTTCTTACAATTTTTTTCTTCTTTTCATGCATTAAACATTCAATTTTTCTTATTTTCATGCATTAAACATTCAAAAATAGAAGGATTTAGGTCAAATTTTTGCTCTCTCTCTCTAAGTCGAATTTCACTCTCTCTGTTTCGTTCTTGCAGATTTTTCTTTTATAATGGCGTCAAAGAAGATGATGACTCAAAAACTAGTTGACGAATTATGCTATCAAGTTTTCGGTGACGGCAAAAGCAATATAGCGGCAACATATCGATCCCCCTTTTTGATTTACTCAGAAGAAGAAGGCACGCGCTTCCATGATTTTAAGGATAGGGGAATAATCACTCCTAGGTATTTCAATTTTGAATTTTTAGAGGACATAGGAGTGAGGACAAAGATTGAGAGACTAGCTAACAATATAGGGTGGAATAGGTTCATTCGGTGTGACATGCATATTCACCCTACGATAATAATTGAATTTTTCACTACTATCCGTTATACCCCAAAAATGGATGTCTTTTGGTTTAGATTATTCGGTGTTGTGTATAACTGGATTATAATATCATGTGTCATCTTTTCGATTTCCAAAATATAAAAGTTTTAGATGATCATCCTAAATTTGATGTGGATTCCTATTGGAACATTTTAACAGGGGAAGACAGTTTTGATTCATGCAATGTACCAAATGCTTTAATACGTAGTGTCGAACATTTTTTGTTGCATAAATTCATGTGTTTAACTGTGTTTAATAAAATCGAAAGTAAAAAATGTTGGCTAAAGAACTTTTCTTCTTATGGTGCATGGATCACAAGGTTAGAATCATCACACCTTTTAGAATTTTTAGATCAATTGTCAGTGTTGTCAATAAGAAAAGATCATATTTCGGAATGGGGTATATTGTTACTGCTTTAGCTCACTTTTATAACCACAATTTGGAATAGGTGCACACAACGCCACACGATATTTTTGACATATCATATTTGAGATGTCTCGAGATTGTGGAGGTCCATTCTATAGAACTCCGTAATCCTCAAAGGCATGCTATAGTTAAGAACAGGAGAAGCATCAGTATAGCCACATCCTACCCATCCATATCTTAAGCAGCTCAGGATCCAGAGGACGAAGCAGAAGCAGCAAAACCTAGCACTCCAATAAAGGCCGACCAACTCCTACAAATCCTTGAACAAATAACCTCTAACCAATAACGGCTGATATCTTAACTAAATGAGCTCAGCACATAATTGCAGATAGTACATAAGGAGCAAAGTAGTTTGAAGAAGAAGTTCCTCGACTTCTATAGAAGGAACAATTTTAAATCTTCTACGCCATCACCGTCACCACCATCATTTGAATAAGTTTTCTTACCCTTTAACTTTTAAATTTTATTATTTATTTTATGTGTCTGCATTTAATTTCTTTTGTTTAGTTTTAATTTCTTTAATGTTGGTGTGAATTCATTTTGGTCTATTTGGTTTGCTATCATATGTTGATTTCAATTTCTTGTATTTAAGTTGTTTCATTTTTTTTGTTTATTGTCATTTTCACTCACTTGGGGGTTAACTTGTCACATTAAAGACAATATAATCTTTAAGTGTGGGGAGGTGACATCGATGTTCTTAATTGCATTGTGTGCATTGTGTTGAGAAGGATGCATATTAGGCATATCCTGTGCTTGATGTCAATAATATTGTTTTCTGTTAGCAATGGAACTATACTTAAGTCACTCAGATAAATATTGCCATGAGATTCTGTCATGTAGTTCGAATTAAATTGAATACATGCTTGAACTCAAATTAGGCTACTTGAGTAGAAAATGAACCATATAGAGTGATAAAAAGTAGTTGGTTACATAATCTTAGTCATAAACTAACATTTGAACAATGAGGTAGTGTAGAGATGCATAATGAATTTTCATTTGAGCCAGAGTGATGATTGAGCAGTATGACTCCATCTGTAGTCATTTCATTTCTTTTTTGAGTGTTACTTCCTTAGATTACTAGCTTCAGAACTTGCTTTGAATCGGTTTAAGTCTACTGGATGTATGTTTAATAGAGATGATCTAGGCCCTTTTTGTGTTAACCCTTGGCTTAAATGACCTACTCGTTATTATCCCTTGCTACCCCTACTGAGCCTTAACCTTTTTTTTTGTGAAAACACCTAAAATTTAAAAACTTTAAACCCCTTTATCCTACCATTCCACAAGATTAGTAGAGTATTAAGTAAAACATTAGTTGGGATTGTGTGAAATTTGTACCGAGAAAGGTTAAGTATATTTTTTCCTATGGACTACATTGCATTGAGTGCTAGTTTTGATTCATAGTTCTTCCTTGTATGAAGAAAAATAAGAAAAATGAAATA
>JAOQML010029500.1:0-11257 GCA_027568935.1 Erythroxylum urbanii | reverse complement strand
ATTGTCTTAAAATAAAAAATTTTAGAAATATATTAAGCGCCAAAGCTGACTCAGGCCCGACCGGTGGCCCGTGGCTTAGACCTGACCTGCGTAAAAAGTTTTTAGGCTGGGCCAAGTTGGGCCATCGACGGCCCAAGCCCAGGCCCAACCCGACCTGTTGACATGCCTAGTTTTGACTCAAGTTTAAAAACAGTTTAAAAAACTCAGTTAAGCTACAGTACTGTATTAGTCGACTAAGTTTAAAAACAAAACATTTGATCCAAAGATAATGAACGTCCAACATTATGTCCTATAAGGTATTCGATACCAAAAAGTATCAAATGCATGTGTCATATGATACACAGATCTAATACAATCACGCATATCTAATACCTCACTAATATGAATGGAAAAATGGAGTATGACAAACTAGGATGATACCTGTATGATCTAATCCTTATCATCTTCGTTTGTAGGTATCGATTTCTCTAACTTTATGCTAAATTGCATAAGCTAAACTACATTAGAGAAATCTTGTTTTCTCTCACTGAATGCTAAACAATATTAGAGAAAACTTGTTTCCTCTCACCAAATGCTAAACAACATCAGAGAAAACCTTTATGTTCTCCAACTGAATGCTAAACTATATTAGAGAACTTTTATGGGATTAAAAACTTATATCACCTATGTCATGTAAAACTTTAAGGATATCTATATAAAACTGTATGCGTCTAAATGACATAGGCTCAAGATCAATCTGTGTATATGCCCAATGACCTTTAAATTCTTAAGATTGACACAAATCTTAAGACTTTCATACGTATTATGACAATATATGATAATATGTATTACTGAGGATAAATAATGATCATCTTTATTGATGAACCATCATATCGTCATAATACATCAAAACATACAAATGTATATGGAGCAAACATAACGATCCCCTAACTAACAGTGTATAAGGACTTCAAAACACCCATACTGTATACTTATATTCCAAACACAAGTAGGCAAAGTCCTTTAGTTAAAGAATCGACTTATAATTCCTCAGTCCTTAAATGCTCCAAACCTTAATGTCACCTTTTCGTGTCAGCTACTTTATGGTCAAAATTTTGATCTCAAAATGCTAAGACCGTGTGATATTCAATATTGTTATTAAACAACACAGCAGCTTGATTATCACATTACAAATGAATGGGTTTAGCCACTGACTTAACCACAGACAACTCAGAAATCAAATTTCTGAGCTAAACTGTCTATAAAGCAACCCCTTAGCATGCACTCTATATGTATGGTCGAGACAATCACCCGTGTCTACTTGACACTCTTTCATGACATTGTACCATCTACTAACTTTAAAAAAATTGTAACCTTAAATGAACTTTCAATTATCCTGACCAGATATTGACTAAATAGTCTAACAGTAAATGCAATATCTTGCTTAGTACATAGCCAAACATACATTTGACTATCAACCGTAGTAGAATATGGAACATTCTTCATAACCTCTTTTTTTATTTTATTCTTTGGATACTGAGCCAAAGATTTTCTTTTACTATGAGAGATAGGTGCTAAAATATGTTTATAGTTAACCGAATTAAACTTTTGTAACATATACTTAATGTATGCACTCTGTGAGAGGTATGATGAGTGTTGAGATCTATCTCGGTGAATCTGAATACTTAGGACAAAAGATGCTATGCCAAGGTCCTTTATGTCAAATTTCTTGACCAAAAGTTACTTAACCTCATACAATATGGTCAACTAATTTGACATGAGCAATATGTCATCCATATATAATAATAGGAAGGTAACTTTGCTCCCTCTGACCTCATAGTACAAACATCCTTTTAACTTTATTTTCCATGAAACCAAAAAAGGTCAAACCTTATCAAATCTAAGGTATCACTTTCGGGAGGTTTGACGTAAATTATATATTGATCTGCTTAACGTGTAAACCATGTCAATTCTATCTGGATCCTGAAATCCTTCAGGTTGTACCAAATAGACCACTTTACAAAGGTCTTTATTTAGGAAAGTAATTTTAACAACCATCTAATGTAACCCTATATCATCATGAGCTACAATTGTCATAATCACTCAAAATGTATCCTTCAAGGATACGAGAGAAAAAGTAACATTAAAGTCAACCTTTTCCCCTGAGCGAACCATCAGGCAACCGAGTGAGCCCATAAACCACTGAACTTTATCCTAAAATCCTTTAGGTCTTAAACTTCATTTATAATTGACGAGATAGCAATTTCATTGCAAAATCAATTAGCTCCCAGACCTTACTATTCTTAATGACTTGCATCTCATCAGTCATTGCAACCCACCACAATTCCACATTTCATTCAGAAACAACTTCTGTAAAAGTAACTAGATTCGTAATATGTCTAATATCATAGTTTTGTTTACCTAATAGACTATGTAATCATATAGGATAGCAGGTTATCTCACTCTGGATGATCTTCATAACTGCATTAGATCTTGTACCCCTAGGAACCTCTGTGTGTACAGGTATGCGGTTCCTGCTCTTGTACAGGCATGGTACAAAGACCTAGATCTACTTGATCTAACTGTATGAGAGGCAGGTACATAATAATTTTAGTAACCACCCTGTTATCATCTGAAGGGTCAAAAGGCCCAGCACCATCATAGACATTATATTCCAGAAACTTAGCTGTTTATGATTCTACTATTCTGGTCTCTCCTTTTTTACAGTAAGATCTGTAGCTTTTAAAGTGGTCAGGATATCTTACTAAATAACAATGAGCATAATGAGCATGAAATTTTTCTTTATAAGGATTATACTACCTCGATAGGGCAGCCTCATACATGAATGTGTGCAAGGCTGGGTTTTCACACTTCTAGATAATCAGGTATATTAGTCATGTTCTGCAGTGACTTCTTCAAGTCCTTTAGGGTGTGGTTATGCCTTTCGGCAATGCACCATTTTGCTCAAGACTACCCAGTATAGTGAATAAAATCATCATCCCAACCGATTCTATATATCTGGTAAACGGACATTTTTAAGTCCTAAGACACCATGTTTTCCATGATATTCTTCGTCATGGTCAAATCTGACACTCTAAATGGATTTTTCCAATTGGTTCACAACCTTCAGTCTTTAAGTAAGAACACATAACTGTAATGGGAATAATCATCAGCAAATGTCTGAATATATTTGGAATTGCATAATGCAACTGTATAAGGTCTACTGATATCTTTATGTATTAGACTCAACAAGTTAGAAACATAAGTTAACCATTCCTTCTTATTAGTCAACTTAACCCTGCAATAGTCAACATATGTTCCCAAATCAACATAATCTAGAATTGAGAGAATGCTTTCCTTAATCAATCTCTTAACTCTAACTCTGAATATGTAACTTAAACTTTTATGTCACACTATGTACAACTTTTCATTCATCAGGGTCTTTTATTTTATGACTTGTTTAGTAAGATACGAAGAAGCATGTATCTAATTTGGGGTAAGATACATTCTATACAAACCATATGATAAGAAGGTTGTACCATTATGTTTTGTATTAAACACAACTATACAATAAAAGCATTAAATACAAAATGTCAACCTTCTTTGTCTACAATTGATACAAAGATCACATATAAAACGTGTCGTGTAAAAACTAAAATGAACCTTGTAGTAAGGTTCTGTACATACATTACCCTACAGATATTTCTTCCACTTCTATTGTTGTCAACCATCAGTTCTTCTTTCTCTTTATTTGGCTTTATCCTGGATATGAACCTTTGCATTGTGGAGGCACCTTGATCAGATACTCCACTATATAGCCACTAAGTACTTAATTCGACTATCACAAACATATTTATAAATTGATAAGCTAAGGAGTTATCTGATGGTCATAATCTTTCTTTTTAGGCCTCATACTGCTAGTTTCTTTATATCATGCGGACCTTTACCAGCATTGGATTCACTAGTATCAGTATGTGGAGAAGATTTAGTCTTTCTACCTTTGATCTTAGCAGGCTTCATCTTTACCTTCCTTTTAGTTGCTTCAAGGGTTGTAGGAGTAGTAAGCTTGAGTTTCTCCTCCTCAGCAATGCAATGGGCAATCAAAACATTGAAGTCCCATTCCTCATCCTATGAATAATATGTCTTCACCAGATTACTAAACTTTGTAGGGAGTATATTCAGAGTCTGGT
Organism: Erythroxylum urbanii; assembly: GCA_027568935.1. Classification (NCBI taxonomy): domain Eukaryota; kingdom Viridiplantae; phylum Streptophyta; class Magnoliopsida; order Malpighiales; family Erythroxylaceae; genus Erythroxylum; species Erythroxylum urbanii. Next base: position 7,088 of record JAOQML010029500.1, on the reverse strand, counting down.
GAACTATGAAGACATCAGGAAGAGGAATGTTTAACATCTTCAGTCTATTGTGAAGATTGATCATTTTTTATACGTACTCCTTGACTCCCCCTTCTCCCGTATACCTTATGGAGAATAATTCTTTCATCAAAGCACTTGCCTCAATATTAGGTGAGACTGTGTACCTCTAGATGACATTACCAAGAAATTATTTTGTTATGTTTGTGTCTAAAAGTCCACTCAGTAGATGGTTAGGACTAGATCTTCTAATGGTCATAAGACATAATCTATTAGATCGATCCCAGGCTTTATAAGTTGCTTTATGAGCTTTCGAGCTCATGGATGTAGGTGGAGATAACCTATCCTGCCGTATAGCCATATCAACCTCAGCTATCTCCAAAAAATTCAATATATTATGTGTTCACTTCTTCGTATTAAAATCGGACAGATTTCAATGGTGACACTGATATTGTTAACCAAAAAGGTGTCTGCAAAGTAACTTTGATTAGATCAGCACAAATATAGGATAACAACGATACTTAAAGCCATTAAATAGTATCTTTACTAAAAATCCGATCACACATATTATGAAACACCTTTGGGCTGAATACATAATATATGCAATTAGACCTCTACATAAAAGCGATTAGAGTACAAACCATCAACTCTCATGACACTACCACTTTTGGGCGAATAGATCACTTGAGCAACAACTTTCCTCCATCTAATGCCTTTATGCACATCTCAAAATGTTATGTAAGGCCAACACCTTTTGACAAAATAGCCAAACATAAAACTAGAGACATCCCCCTACATGCAAGCAGAACAATTCAAAATACTGAGTTGAAAGACCACTTTGGTGACTATATTCTCATCAGCACTCAAAAAGTCCACAAACACAAGAAATACGTCTTTATATTATCCTCACATTCTTGATGGACATATTGTATGTGACAATGTAACATCAATAAGTGCAAAAACCCGAATGCACGGTCTCATTATCACGTACTCATGCCGAAGACAGTTTTTGAAAACGTCATTTAAGACTTTCATAAAAGAAAAATCTCAGTAGAGCGACTATCATGCATCACTGAACATTAAACTAACTACCCGAGACACAAAAACCTCATGTATCTCCCTTATGGTAAGTTCATTGCATGAAAATTCACTAAAAAATGACTTCAGAATGTCTTAATTCTTTTTCCAAGTAACTATCATGCAATCTCGAACACTTAACATAAGACTTGAGACACGAAAACTCGAAGTATCTCCCTCATGTGAGGTCCAAAGTATGAAAATTAACTTGAAATCAGATTCAGAACACCTTAATTCCTTTTTCTAAAGTTAAACTTTAATTTATTACTAATGTAATAAATCCAAAAAATGGAAAATTTTACTTTATAAATTTTTCGGACCCAAAAACTGACCTAAAACACCTCGGGGGTACTCTAAGGGAAATCTAAAATTTTTTGAGCTTATTCTAAAAACTATAGCATGCTGACATCAATAGACGTCAGCACACTACAACGTTGATGTTATCCGCTGACGTCGACGATGATGTCAGCTGCACGCGGCCGTGACACGTGCCAGACGCACGCCCACGTGCACTTATTGATAGACATGTACAATGCACGAGTCGACACATGGCACAATCCTATCCAACCACGTGTCGACCGCATGTTTGATGCGTGGTACTACCCTAAGGGCAGTGACACATGCCCGATGATTCCCATCGACTTGCTAGAAAATGGTAAATTTTGACGTGTTTCAAGCTAATTTTTTACACTCCCAGGCTCGTTTTCAACCCATTTCTTAAGGCTAAACACATTTATACCAATTTCATGCAATAAAAAGCAAGAAAAAATTGAGAAACAGAAGTTAACTCTTCGAAAACCTTATGGAGAAAAACAAAAAAATCTTCATTTTTAACCACCCGATCGTGTCACTACTCTTATACCACGTGTAATATGTAACGATACGTTAGTTACATTTCCCAAATTGAACGTGAAAGGGCAATAAATGAAGAAATGTAAAAAATACCTTCTTTCGGTTCCATAACTTTAAACGAGTTTTTCGATGCCGAAATGAGCGCGAATCCATCGCCATTTTCACGAAAATCCCTCACCAAGACGCGGTCAACGTCTTTCTATAGTTTTCTTAAAATGTTAGCTCTCTTAACGAGTCAGAGAATCATTATGTTTACAAATGATATGAGCAATTGCAGGAGACCTTAACCTTTATATATAGCTTCCATATTGAGCTTCTCCATCACAAGACCGATATGAGCCCGATCTATACTAATTGGGATCCGTTTTCTACCCAGAATTTGACCCATTGATTTAGAACATTTATTGGGTCACTTTATCATCTTTATCTTGATCAAATTACGTAACTTAACTGATAAATTATTTGGAAAACCAAAAATGTAATTAAATAATTTTATGAAAAAAGTCAAAAATATCTGACACCTCCGTCAACGTACCATCAACGAATCCAAGCTTTCGTTTGGCGATGAGGGCTTGAACAACATTATGACACCAAGTTTTGTAATTCCCTTCTCTTGTGATTGGAATGGCAGTAATGGGGATGCCTAGTCCATCAAAGGAGGAAAGGTAAAAAGGAGACTTGGTGTCGATGGCATGATGAAAAAAGAGGAAGAGAGGGTGGCAAGAAGACGCAGTAAATACTTGCTGTCTAGAAAAAAAATAGAAAACGTAGAGAGAAAGAAAACAAAATAAGAGAAGGTGGCGAGAAGATGCAGTAAATACTTGCTATCTAGAAAGAAAATAGGAAATGTAGAGAGGAAGAGAAATTTTATGGGTACTGCTCTGATACCATACCATAAAAAGGTGTGCATTTTTGTATGGTTCTCATTAAATAATAGTTTGGTATATATAGTACAAGTATGGCTTGGTGGCTAAGCTAAGAGATACAGAATCGTATAAAATAAATGAAGAGATATCTAGATCCTAACAAAGAGATATACAATAAATGTAGAATCCTACAAAGAATAAATATCCAAATCTTAACAGTTTTTATTTAAATTAAGTAATTCAAATATATCATATATTAAGCGCTTAAAAAGAAAATTTACAAATTTACAGCTATTTTAAAAATGTATTAACAAAATTACAAGGATATATTATGACGATAATTTTAATGTAGAAAAATATTTTTATCGAAGATTTTTAGAACGTAGGTAAAGATCGTTTGGGATGATTTTTAAAGGTTATTTGTGACGATTCTCAAATCGTAGCTAAATGTTAATTGTGAAGATTTTTAAAACGTAGCTAAAGGTTATTTGTGACGATTATTAAAACATAGCTAAAGGTTATTTGCAACGATTTTACTAACATAACTAAAAACTTTTGGTGACGATTTTAGAATTGTTGAAAAATCATTTTAGATATGTGATTTATTTAATTTTTTGTTTTGAATATTGTTGTTAAAAAGTTTTGAGTGAGTTTTGATTTTTTAGTAAACATTCGTATACAAAAATGGATATTCAATTATGATTATTTTTAAGATTTTTGATCCATCATATTGTTCGTGATATTTAGATATTTAATTTATAATTAATTAAAATAAAAAACATTTTATATAAAAATAAATGTGATTAAATGTTAATTACAAAAAAGCTTATATATAAACTAAGGTTTGTTTCCATCGTCACTACTACTTTCATAATTTGAGCCAAGTATTTGATTGACCATCTTTTCAAGCTTAGCCAACTTTCCTTCAGTATGATCTAACTTTTGTTCATTACATTGTAATGAAGCCTTAAGTGACTGGTTCTCCTCTTGAAGCATCGTTACATATGCTGGTTGCGATGAGTATATCCCAATTGGCTTAGGGCCATACCCAAAACCTTTGATGTAGCCTGATCTTGTACCAAGGACATTGTTGCAAATGTCATCAACATTTCACTCATTTCTGTTAAACAAGGAGCTTTACAACAACTCTTGCATCTTATTCTAAAATTTTAAAAAATCAATATTAATTTAAAAATTAATAAAATTAAGAATTAAACAAATTTTTAGACTTACATAATTATCTTGCACTTTTTCAGACGTCTAACCTTCACCTTCCTTGTAATGTGTCAGTTTGTAGAGTGTGATCCTATCACACTCTTGTTCATGTAGTTCCTTTTGACTTTGTTTTATGAAAACAAAAATTGAAATACATTAAATAATATTTTATTAACTGATATAATTATAATTTCCAACCAAAGTCTTTCCATGTCATTGAATTTGCTGGATGATGCATAATTTTATCATTTATGTGTTTCTCTTTATTCCACCTTATATCTATGAATGTTTTGTTGATATAAAAAGCCTTTGAAGATGTGGTTTAATCGGAAAGTATCTCAAGATTTTTCCGATATCTTTTTCCCTCTCCCATCATCTAATCGCCATTTTGATGTTCCATAAATAGGATACTCTTTAAGATCTTTATTGTCCTTCCAAAATATAACATAATTATACTTACAAGCACGTATTGATATATATCTTAATCCGAGATCCCTAAACAATTTATTTACATCATAGCAAGATTTAGGTAATTTGTGTCCAACAGGTAATGCATCATTAAGCAAGTCAATTAACATGTCAAAAGACTTGTTACTCCATTTATTATACACCTTCAAATGTAACAACTTCATAGCAAAAAAGAGCTATAAGAAATTCAAGCACCCTGGATATAATTCTTCTTGTGCAACTTTCAATAACTAGTCAAAATTATCTTCAGTAATACTACCAATGATGTTAGGCAAACTAATTCCATTCATAGTCTCCATATAATTCCCATAAACCTCTAACATCTTGCCTATTCCATCATCATCATCCCCATCATCTAGATTGTTATTGTTACTATCATCAACACTTATGCCAACACTTTTACTACAACTTGCTTCCTTACATTCGCCATGATAAAGCCATAGAGTATGTAATTTATCTATGCCTCGAATTAGCAAGTGATTATATTCCACATCTTGACTTTGATTATTAACATTTAAGCAATCTATATGGACAATGAATACGACATTCATCACCTATTTGATCTTTTACAAATTGCATGAAACTCTTAACTCATTTTACTTATTCAGTGGACCATTTTCAATGAGACATCCAAATTTATTATTAAATGCAATTCTTGTTCTATATAACATAATGAAAAATCTTGTCAATTAATCAGTACGAGGCTATGTTGTAATTATCATTTAAATAAACACTACGATACGTGGTATTGTTAGATCACATGAATCGAGAAACCAAGGCTTCTATCTATCACTCTTAGACGTGAGAAATATTTCACCAATAAGCCTCATGATAGTTGCATCACAAGTTTCTAATCTATATACCATCCTAAGGGTTTATTATGCCTCAATGTTTCAAACAATACCCAAATTAAAACACTTAGACTATTAAATTAGAACATAAAAACTCATCAATGATATTAAGAATATTGCAACCAAAAAGACAAAAGCAAGACCTCATTTGCAATCACAAAAAATTATTCTCACAAATACTCCAACTAGTAAAGCAAAACATATTGGAGACATTAGTTGGACGATTTACCTGGATGGATGGAAAACCGCAAACTACAAAGAAGAAGGACTAGGTCGAATGATTATTGACGCTTTTCAACACAAAACAGAGCCTGCAAAATAAGGGAGTTTCTTATTTAATATAATAAAGTTGTTCTTTATCTTTTCAGTAATAAAAGAAATTATTATTGGCTATTGGTATAGTTGCAAATAGCAATATAGTTCATCTTGCATTCAATTATTGGTAAATAAATTGAACAATATATCCACAATAACTCCAAATTGGCAATTTGAAAACTTAACCAACTGTTAAACGCCATTAGTACCATAACAATTGCAACAGTCATTTAACTGACTTCAAAATCCAACTTCAAATTCCATAATAAGAAATTTCAAATTCAAAGTACCATAATAAGCAATTTCATAACTTCAATTTCCAACTTCAAATTCCGTGAAATTTCATTACAACATCAATATCTTATAAGATTTAAAATCGAAATTCCTATTTTAAAATCTAAACACATATATTTATTCATAAAAACACTATAACAATCAACTAGTTCTAAATTGAAAATATACCCTATCCCAACATGTTATACAAATATCAAAATCAAAATCAAAGAAAAGAAAAGAATATAATATGAGAAAATACAAAACATTCAAAATAGAAACTAAGAATTAAAACAAGAGTTTAGTCCATCCATCAAACAGAGATTGGGTTTACTGTTAGAAACCAATTTATCCAAAGAACAATGTATAAATTAATTAATAACTTACCCATAGATTCACTGTCTCTATTGAAATTCTGCAAAACTGAAATAAACTGCAATGAAAACAAGGAGAAAACCATTAAAGAGACCACTAAGAACTTTCGTCAAATACTTGAAAAGCATGATAGATTCATCCTAAATTACCTATAGAAATCACGTCTTTTTCCTTCCTCAACTAACATTAACACATTGGAGAGCCAAATGCACCACAAATAATCTAAACAAACACAAAAACACTTCAAAAATTCATTAAACCTATGCAACGTACCATCTTAAAATACCAACACTATGTATACAAAACAAATTAAACAATAAATGCTAAATGACTTACCTCGACCGAAGGACACAAGGACGACGACTGGAGAAGACTGTGGCACGCAAATTTCAATGAGGAGAAGAGAAAACAATAAGAAACCAATGTTGGAGAGAGGAAAGAAGGTGAAAACTGGCTTGGAATAGAGGAAATAAGGGGAAGATGATCTCGACGATGTTTCATTTAAAAGATGCTGAGACGACGTCATTTGACGACAAACAAATGACATCATCTCAGCTTAATTTTTTTAAACGTCCAAAGATTTTGCGACGAATTCATATTTCATCACCAAAAGAAAACCATTAAATATTCAATTAATTTGTTTAAATGCCCATCTATTTAGCGACAATATCATAAATCGTCATACAACGTGTAGTTTTGATGACCAAGTTTCAAAAATGTTGCCAATGCTACACTTTTTTTTATACATTTTAAATTTTTGCTAAATTTTTTAAATATATCATAAACATAAATTACTATA
>JAOQML010029470.1:0-11257 GCA_027568935.1 Erythroxylum urbanii | reverse complement strand
GAAATTAAATATTAAATAGAATATATAAATATAGAATTAACTATTAATAAATATTAAATAGAATATGTAAATAAAGAATACATTTATAATATATAAATAGAATATAGAATATATGAATAGAATAGATTTACAATATATAATTATATAATTTAATTTATTTTTTATTGGGACCACCTAGATCCCCTCTTCTCGAGAATCCATACATCCCTTATCAGTATATGGACAACTATCTCTCGAGCACAGGTTTAGGTTCGGACTCAATGGGAAAATAAAATGGAGCACCTAACAACGTATCTTCATAGGCCAAGAACTACATATTCATCACTATAGGAATTGGGTTCAAGTTTTCCTGAGCCCCTTCTCATCAATGGACTCCTGACGTATTCGAAAGAGTGAGAAACAATATGATGGAGAAAATGCCAAGTCAAATTGAATGGATTCAAAATGCTACATAGATGGGGATTAACAATTTTCCCGTTTTCATCCATTAAAAATATTTAATTACTTGAAACGTATGTTTTAAATTTTCAAGTATCAAATATTTAGTTACCGAAATCTAATTATGAGTTATTAAATAGTAAAATAAAGAAAAATTTTCAATTGGAAGGGCTGCTTCTAAGGGGCCAAACGAATTCCTAAATTTGTTCATGAAAAGGCAAAGTTGTAATTATTTTTGTTGATAATCATCAAGAGATTAATACTTATCAAAATCCCAAAGGTGCTTCTAATTATGATCAAACAGATGGCGTTACTTTGATACATTATTCACAACAATCGGACTTTCGTTGAACATAATAAAAGGATCCATGGACGCACAAAGATGAAACATACCTATTTGGAAACTATTTCAAGCAATTCATTCTCCCCAAGAGAATCACCGTGAATGCCTTGGTGTAGGTAAGTTCAGTATAATCCTTTGTTCCATAGTCTGGACGGGCCTATTTACAACTAGCCAATTAAGAATTTTCAGATGTACTAGTACTAGCAAGTGCATCAAAGTACGAGTACATCAAAGATTCAGTCATCGATTCTTCCAAGAGGCTATAATTACTGTGAGCAAACATATTAATGATGAAGAACACATTTTTTCTATAATACTAATACTTGTACTTGCTCTACTATTCTGACCAAGCCTGACTGAGGAAGAGCTAGGGGGCGTAAAACAAAAAAAAATGTTGATTTGGTCCAGGCATACTATATTTAAATTTTATACTATTAACGATAAATAGTAAATAAAAAGAAAAAGAAGAAAAAGGAAGGCCATTCTATTTCGATAAAAGACCCACACCTAAGCTCCATAGCTTTGGGTCCGCTATCCTGATAATGATTTTCCTACCTCCAGAGGGAAAGATCCTTCCTTTTTTGGACGGTTGTGGGCGAGGAGGGATTTGAACCCCCGACACTGTGGTTTGTAGCTATGTGCTCTGATCCTCTGAGCTATAGGCCCTAACCTGTCTCCACTACATTTGTTCTCAGGAGTACCTTAAAAAAGGAACCTTTCCTCTTCCCAGCCATTTCGGGTTAAGAAGATGCGAAGACGCCTCCCTTTCTATAAGAACGGTGCGTTCCAAGATGTGAAGTGGGAGAGAAGGATTTCATAGTTGGGGTTTGGAATAAGACGACCTTTTCATTTTTTTTCATATTGAAAGAGTACTAAGAGTTTAACCACCAAGTTCGTGATGGATTGGTGTGGTTCCTCTACGCCTAGGACACTAGAATATCAAACCATAAGCAAAGACAGGCATGAGAGAAAGGTATATTCTATTGGCTAGTGATTGTATGGCCCCAATTCTTGACTGGAGGGGACACCAAAGGCATCTGCCCTTCCATCCCTTAGATCGATAGAGAGGGGGGGGGGCGCAGAGTTTTTAGTCTTTTCATGTTGTCAAAGAGTTGAACAAGAAAAGTAGATAGTGAATATTGATCAAATTGATCGGGTCATGTAGGAACAAGGTTCAAATCTACCGGTCTGTTATGATGCCTCAGCTGCATGCATCACCGCACTTTTACTTGACACCTATCATAATGATAAACGACTCGTCTCGCCGTGACCTTCTCTTGAATTCTCAAAACTTTTGTTGCTCCATCCCCATAGGGGCAAAGAACCCATCGCTATCTCGGCTGTACTACTGGGGGCTCTGGGGAAGTCATAATAAGAGAGCACTCATCTTGGGGTGGACTTACTACTTAGATGCTTTCAACAATTATCTACTTTACACTTAGCTACCCAGTGTTTACCGAGGGCACGATAACTGGTACACCAGGGGTGCGTCCTTCCCGATCCTCTTGTAGTAGGAAAAGGTCCTCTTAATGCTTTAATGCCCACATCGGATATGGACTAAAATTTCTCACAACATTCTGAACCTAGCTCACGTACTGTCTTAATGGGCAAATAACCTAACCCTTGGAACATACTACAACCTAAGTTAGCGAAGAGCTAACATCAAAGTGTCAAACCTTCCTATCGATGTGAGCTCTTGGGGAAGATCAGCCTGCTATCGCTAAAGTAACTTTTATCCTTTGAGCGACAGCCCTTCCACTCGATACTGTCATATCACTAAGGCTGATTTTTGTCCCTGCTCGATAGGTAGGTCTTATAGTCAGGCTCCTTTCTGTCTTTGCACTCAAAGGCCAATCTTTGTCCGGCTTGAGGAAACCTTTGTACACCTCTATTACCTTTTAGGAGGCCTACGCCCCATAGAAATTATCTACCTAAGACTGTCCCTTGGCCCATAAGTCCTGACACAAGGTTAGAATTCTAGCTCTTTCAGAGTGGTATCTCACTGATGGCTTGGACCTTCCACCTAAGCTATACAGGAAAGGCCTAAAGCCAATCCCAGGGAAGAGTGAAGCTTCATAAAGTCTTTCTATCTAGGTGCAGGTAGTCCGTATCTTCACAGACATGTCTATTTCACCGAGCCTCTCTCTGAGACCATGCCCATATTGTTACTCTTTTTTATAGGTCAGAACTTACCTGAAAAGGAATTTCAGTACCTTAGGATCGTTATTATTTTGGCTGCCATTCACTGGGGCTTCGGTCGTCGACTCTCCTATCGTTAGGTCACCAACTTCCTTAACATTCCAGCACTGGGCAGGCATCAATCCCTATACATGGTCTTATGACTTTGCAGAGACCTATGTTTTAGGTAAGAAATCACCTGTGCATGGTCATTGCGACCCTTTTATGAGGAGGCATCCCTTCTCCCTTAGATAGAGTTATCCTACACCCCTAGGTATTCTCTACCTACCTACCGTTGTTGGTTTCAGGAATAGGTACCCTTTTGTTGAAGGTCATTCGAGCTTTTCCTGGGACTATGGCACGGGTTACTTCAGCACTGTAGTATCTGGTACTTGAACATTAGCTCGAGGCATTTTTTCTACCCCTTTTTACCCTAAAAAAGTAGGGACACCGTGCGTCCTTGAACTAATAACCATCTTTCAGCTAACCTAGCCTCCTCTGTGCCTCGGGACCAACAAGGGGTAGTATAGGAATATTCACCTGTTGCCTATTAACTACGACTTTCAACCTAATTTTAGGCCTGACTCACCCTCTGTGGACGAACCTTATGGAGGAACCCTTAGGTTTTTGAGGCATTGGATTCTCACCAATATTTGCATTACTTAAGCCGACATTCTTGCTTCCACTTTTTCTAACCCTACTCACACGAGTGCTCCCCTCTAAGGTGGAATGCTCCCCTATCGAAGCATTTCTACATCCCACAGCTTTGGCAGATCGCTTAGCCGGGTTCATCTTCAGTGCAAGGGTGCTCGATCAGTGAGCTATTAAGCACTCTTTCAAGGGTGACTACTTTTAGGCAAACCTCCTTGTAGTCTCTGCACCCCTAACTCCTTTATCACTGAGCAGTTATTTAGGGACCTTAGCTGGTGGTCCGAGCTATTTCCCTCTTGACGATGAAGCTTTTCTGTAATCGTCTCATTGGATGACCTTAACCCCTTTTATTTTAAGGTCATATATAATATTTAGAGTTTGCCTCGATTTGGTACTGCTCTCGCGGCCCGCATCAAAATAGTGCTTTACCCTTAAATGTCCAGTCAACTGCTACATCTTAACGCATTTTGGGGAGAACCAACTAGCTCTAGGTTTGAGTGGCATTTCACCCCTAACCACAACTCATCAGCTGATTCTTAAACATCAATCGGTTTGGACCTCTACTTAGTTTCACTTAAGCCACCCAAGCTTCATCTTAGTCATGGATAGATCACCCAGGTTTGGGTCCATAAGCAGTGACAATTTCCATATGAAGACTCGCTTTTGCTATGGCTCCGATAGGTTCCCTTAACCAAGCCACTGCTTATGAATCGCCGACTCATTCTTCAACAGGCACTCGGTAAGAGCCCCGGACTCCTCTTACTGCTTAGGAGCTTACAATTTCATGTTCTATTTCACTTACAATGGGGTCCTTTTCACCCTTTCTTCACGGTACTACTTGGCTATTGGTTACCTAAGAGTATTTAACCATGTAAGGTGGTCCTTGTTGATTCACACGGGATTCCACGTGCCCCATGCTACTCGGGTCAGAGCTTAAGCTAGTGATGCTTTCAGCTACTGGACGTTCACCATCTAGGGCGCAACACTCCACCACTTCACCTAACAGCATGACACTTGTATTGCCCTCCCATAACCCCTTTTCACGATTTAGACTGCTCCCATTTCGCTCGCTACTACTATAGGGATCTCTTTTGCTTTGTTTTCCTCTAGTTACTAAGATGTTTTAGTTCGCTAGGTTGTCTCTTGCCTGCCGATGGATTCAACAGCAATTTGAAAGGTTGACATAGTTGGGAATCTTAGGATTTATGCTTATTTTAAACTCCTTGAAGCATTTCATCACTTACTACGCCCTTCCTTGTCTCTTGGTGCCTAGGTATCCACCCTAAGCCTTTCCTCATTGAAACGTTGCCTTTAGCTTTAAGGTTAAGGCTATGCCATTTTAAGGTGCTACTAAACTAAAAGGAAGGATCTTGTCAATGTCCATGAATGATAAATCATAGATCGAACTATCGAATCGAAAAAATTGGGTGCTATCGTATATATTTATATCGGATAAGTTCATGAGTTAGAGATAAGCAGACTCGAATCGTTGACATCCGCCATAGGGTAAATCACCACCTCTCGGCCCCTTGACTGATTGTACCATGATGCCAATGATAGACAATAACAACTCCACACCACCCCCCGAACACAACTTACAACTTTCAATATGCTGTGCTCTCCAAAGAACAACTCTTCTCAAAACGTGTTAAGTTGAAATCACATTCTAACTAAGGATTCATATGGTTCTAGAGGATCCAACTATAGGAAAACTAGGAACGGAGAGCTTTCCCCTTTTTCCGTCCCACTTTTTGGTCTTAAGAATGCTGGTTTAAGAATAAAATGAATGATTGCCCTTCTTTGACCCTTACTACCTAACCTGAGAGCAGACAGCTAATGTGTTCCACTTATTGAATAAGGTTCTATGGTCGGTCTACGACCCTTGGATACCAAGGGCATACTTGGGGTGATCTCGTAGTTCCTACGGGGTGGAGATGATGGGGTCGGTCCATGGATTTTCCTTCCTTTTGTCTCATTTCGAATGAGATTGCTTTAACAGACGGTCTAGGCATTCCTTGGTTCGTTGAGTTAAATCCTAGCCTCATAAAGTCTATAAAGGTCCTCTGTTGTTGCCTTCCAAGGTTAACTTTCTAATCCATATTCTTCTGAAATTCCTTGGCCATTGTTGACTTTTCTATGTCTTGTTCTTCTTCTTCTCGCCAACCTTTCCTAAGGTTTGCATTCTAATCGTGTTATGTCTAAATTTATCACCTCCGCTGCATGACTCGAACCCCTCGTGACTCTTGTGTTTATGCATAAGCACGATTCTGAAAATAAACAAACAAACTAAAACCAAAAATTATAACTAACCTAATGCCTTAAGCTAAAGAAATAAATTGCCTTCTTTGACAACGACGCCAAAAACTTGATCGCAAGGTTGCACGCTCTAAGTTTTACTATTTATAACCTTGGTAAATTCTGTAAGTGCATGGGTTGTTTGCGTAGTACCTATGGTATCGATCCCACGAGGAGGGCTAACTAGTTCTAAATCTAAGGTTGAAAGCACTACTAAACAATAATTAATAAACAATAACTTAAAACACAAGAATTAACTAGACCAAATAAACCAAATCAATCAACAAAAATAACAATTAATGATTAACACGGAATTAAAAACAATAACAGTGACAATAAACAATTAAATACAAATTTGAATAGTAATGGAATTTAGCCAATTAATGAACAATGATCACACACCCAAGTTCCACCTAATGAGTTTACTGAAAGGGAGAAAGGGAAAATTACCTATCTTTAATAACAACCTAACCAATTACGATTTATTGAATTAACAATTCTAGAAGATCCTAGGGTCAACTACTCTCTCTCAAGTTATAATTGAACCCTAAAGTTATAAACCCTAATCATATTATGGGAGGTTGTAATCTTTTAATTACCAACCTATCCAAAACCTAATTAGTTCTTAAGTTCTCTAATAAACAATCGGAAGCCTAATGTGATCTCTCTACATAAGATTTACTAACTTGATTTAATTTTGAATCTATTAATTTGCCTAACTCTCTTTAGACAAAATTAATCGTTTCTCTCGATTCACCCTCTCAGTTTATTATCGAGATATTAAGCACAGAATAAATCACAATTAATTCAATGAACATATAAAATGATCAGATTTTATTAAGTCAAAATAATAATCCAAAGGTGAGTACAGAACATCAACCACAATGTAGTCTATAATCAACTATCTATATCAATTCTATAATTAAATAAAATTGAAATACATAGGAACCAAAACTACGACAGGATGATGGGAGGTTGTGACTTCGGAAAGCTTCTCAATCCAGGAAGCACGTCATGTTTGTGCCATTTTCCTCTTCTCTCTTCCTTCGCCTTTTTCTCGATCTCTCCAGGTCTCTTTTAGGATTTCGTTGGGTGCCTGTTCAAAGTTCTTTTAAGGCTCTCTCTACCTCTTCTTTAAAGACTTCTCATGTTCTATTTATACTTTGTAGGCGCTAGGTCAAAGTCGAGGTTAAAACGGTCCAAAAAATCACTCAAAACTTGAGTTTCTGTATCAACCCGATACAGGGCACAATCGTGGCCCTCCTTAACCTTTCTATCATGATCTTGGCTTAGTGTGCATGATTGTGGCCTGACTTGGAGACTTTCCGTCATGATCGTGCCCTAGGGGCACGTTCGTGGTCTGGCTGCTGTTGGCTTGTCCTTCTTTGTCATGATCGTGGCCTATGGCTTTGGCCCAAAACTCCTCGAATCTTCTCCATTCTTCACCATTTACCCTGAAACACTAACAAATGCATCACGGCACCTAAAACATATAACATTTAAGCTCAGAGACTTAATTTAACCCATAAAAACACTAAAACACACAAACTAATATAATTAAACACATAAACACACACTCAACACTCAAATTCACACTAATTACATAACAAATTCAATCCTAAAACATCATGCAAATGAAACCTATCAGTTAGGTGCTCCATTTTGTTTTCTTATTGAGGTCGAACCTAAACCTGTGCTCGAGAGATAGTTGTCCATATACTGATAAGGGATGTATGGATTCTCGACAAGAGAGGAGTCGTGATGCCCCCCTCGGACCGCCCTGATCACACGAGTGAATAAAAAGTTGGATCTACATTAGATCTTACCTAAATCACCCCATCTATCCTCCTAAGGATAGGTTTTGTTTCAAACCCCAGTTCGAACAGGAAAAGTACACCATGCTAATGTGCCTTGGATGATCCACATCTCAGGGTCAGGCACTGATAAGCACATTGAACTATCCATATGGTTGAGAGCTCTCACAGTCCAAGCATAATGACTCAATTATCAGGGGCGCTCTCTACCACTGAGCTAATAGCTTGTCGTGTAAGCCTCCCACTGAGGGCCCGCTATGCTAAAAGCAAGAGAAATCCTATCTCCCTCTTTCCTTTTTAAAGTCCCTATGTCCCTTCCATGTGGTGATATGGGGGGCAAAAAGAAAAAGGGGGATCCTATAAACTTGTTCCGATCTAGGATAATAAGCTTATGAGTGTGGTCTTACTTCATCATTGAGAAACGAAAGAAGACTTCCATCGATAAGTTGAACTCATATTCATATGTAGCTCCCTTCTTTTTAGGTGTGAAGCAATATTAAACCAAAATACCTAATAAGCATTACCTCTCCCTAAAAAGGAGGTGATCCAGCCGTACCTTCTAGTACGACTACCTTGTTACGACTTCACTCTAGTCACTAACCCCACCTTCGGCATCCCTTTCCTTGCAATTAAGGTATTGGGTTTGAGCATGGCCAACTCCTATAGTGTGACCGGCTATGTGTATAAGGCTCAAGAATGAATTTAACACCATATGGCTGACCTGACGATTACTAGCGATTTTGGCTTTATACTAGTGAGTTGTAACCTGCAATCTGAATTGAGGATGAGTTTTTTGAGTTACCTCACCCTCGCGAGATTGCAACCCTTCGTCTTGGCCATTGTAGCATGTGTGTCAACCAGGGCATAAGGGGCATGATGACTTGACATCATCCTCACCTTCCTTTGCTCAGGGTTCCAAACTTAATGGTGGCAACTAAACACGAGGGTTGCGCTTGTTGCGAGACTTAACCCAACACCTTACGACATGAGATGACGACAGCTATGCACCACCTATGTCCACGTTCCCAAAGGCACCCTTTTCTTTGAAGAGGATTTGTGGCATGTAAAGCCCTGGTAAGGTTCTTCGCTTTGCATTGAATTAAACCAGATGCTTCACTATATGTACGGGCCCCCGTCAATTCCTTTGAGTTTCATTCTTACGAATGTACTCCTCAGGCGAGATAATTAACGCATTAGCTATAACACTACACCGATCGATATGTACAATGCCCAGAATCCATCATTTACGGCTAGGACTACTGGGGTATCTAATCGCATTCGCTCCCCCAGCTTTCGTCTCTTAGTGTTAGTGTCAGCCTAGCAAAGTTCTTTTGCCATTGGTGTTCTTTTGATCTCTACGCATTTCACTGCTCCACTGAAAAGTCCCTCTGCCCCTATCGTAGTCCAGCTTGGCCATTTCCACCCCCTATCCAAGGTTAAGCTCTGGGATTTGATGGTGGACTTAAAAATCCATTTACAGATGGTTTATGCCCTATCATTCCAGATAACGCTTGCATCCTCTATATTACCACGGCAGCTGGCACAGAGTTAGCCAATGTTTATTCCCCAGATATTGTCATTACTTCTTCTTCGAGAAAAGAAGTTCACGACCTATAGGCCTTTTACCTTTGCGCAGCATTGCTCCATCAGGTTTTCACCCATTGTGAAAAATTCCCCATTATTGCCTCTTGTAAGAGTCCGGGCTCTGTCTCAGTCCCAGTGTGGCTGATCATCCTCTTGGACTAGCTTCTAATCATCACCTTGGTAAGCTATTGCTGTACCAACTAGCTAATCAAACACGAGCCCCTCCCTGGGCAAATTCCTCTTTTTGCTCCTCAACTTACGGGGTATTAGCAGCCATTTTCAGTTGTTGTTCCCCTCCCAAAGGTAGGTTCTTACGCGTTACTCACCCGTCCACCATTGGAAACACCACTTCTCGTCTGACTTGCATGTATTTTAAGGAATAAATGCCCAATTTTCTTTTGGGTCCCAATTCCAATATGATCCCACACTTCATTAACCCAGACTTCTATCAAAAGAATACCTATGGTTAAAAAGATAAACCCTATACTAAGAATACGATAATCCCACTAGTCTAATTGTTAAATCAACTAAAACATGTAATAATTCATAGAACAAAAAAAGAAGTATTGCTTAACACATTGCTTCTTTCGATCATATATTGGACCTCACCAAATGAAAATGAATCATTTAATAAATTATTGCTTTTATCAAAAAGTTTATGACTTTTCGAAATGTACTTACTAGAAGTGCTATCGATAATAATGATCCACATAAAAGAGTGGCATAGCCCAATATCATCATACTTACATGCATCATTAACCACTAGGATTGAAGAGCACTATTATTTTAGATTCATGTATATTAGTTAAAAGACTCGAAGTCGTAAAGCATTGGGTAAAAAAATTACTTGATAGAATTAATATGCTTAATTTTTTGTACAGTTTTGAAAATATAGAATTAGGTGAATAAGGGAGAAACCATATGAAAGAAAGATTAATGATTCATATAAATTACTTAATGGTAAATTTACTAAATAAATCCAATGAGTAACTAATAATTCTGTTATACAGAAAAAGTAGTTGTCATACCTTTTTCTGGTGAATCATATAGTCTGACGAATTCATCAAATAATAGAGTTATCAAATGAATTGTAATAATAACCGAAATGACCGAAAAAGATATATGAGTTACTATACGTTCTAAAGTCAAAAATATCGTTAAAATTTTAAACTTAAAAAAGAAATGAAAAGAGAAGGCCTCAATTCTATGGAATTGAAATCAAGAATTGAATTTATTATAGGACATTATAGGACTTACTGTGTCCTTTTAAAGATTAAAAGATGTTTATGCCGCCACTCGGACTAGAATCAAGATGCTCTAGCACTGCTTCCTAAGAGCAGCGTGTCTATCAATTTTACCATAATGGCTTGCTTGAAATTATAATAAGCTATTTTTATTCAATCATTGAACTTAAAGTAGTCAATTCAATGGAATACTTTTTAGTAAATATACAAATTATTAAGAAATGTACAAATTAATAAAAAATTCCTTTCTTTAAATTTAAATAAGTAAATAAGGATTTGAATGTTTCCTATAAAAACCCTTAAGATAACAATCCTTATTATGACCTTATTATTGCGGCAATTTTAGTTAATTTTATAAGGATGTTTTTTGTAGTTTAAACTCTTCTACAAAGAAACTCTCCTATAAATATAAATTTTAAATAAAAAATTCTCTGAATTCGAATTTCAGTACTACAAGGGATTTATAGAAAGATTTTATTGTATTAATCGTTATGATTTGGCAACCCAATTCGGTATTGATTGCCACATACCATATAAAAAAAATTCGAGTTCTGTCCGCTCTTTTTTTTTTTTAATTCAGTAAACTAAAAATTCTTCTTCTACATTATATATACGATATCATAAAAAATATAAAAAATAGATACGATATCATAAAAACGAAAGGAGGTCAATTTAATAAATTAAATATTGATTACTTCAAAACAGTAAAG
>JAOQML010029381.1:0-11262 GCA_027568935.1 Erythroxylum urbanii | reverse complement strand
TAATTTGGGAATAAGAATAAAAACTATGTTAATGAAATCAAACATTTTAAATTTTTAATGCAAAATTTAAATTAATTTTTTAATTTTTAATAACATAAAATATAAAAATTACAAAATAAATAAAAATAAAAATAAATGACTCCATCCATTGTCTAATTCTTGTGTCACTTTTTTGTTCCATCCTTTTGGAAAACAACAGCATTCTATCGAAGATTAGTTATATTACTATATAAGCACTTCTAGAATAGGGACCAGGAAGGCAAGGCAACGAGATATTGAAGTTCTGTTTCATTTTCTTGGAAAAAGAATCTATTCATTTTCCATTTTCTTCTTCCATAGATCCATCATTTGTTTGTATTGATTATATTATACATCTAGCTATTGCTGTGGGGACCCAGCTATTGCATTAATTTATGGATACTTGTTCAGATCATGTCTTGACCCACCAATGTTTCCTATCCTTGCATATTTAGTGGCTCTGAATGGAAACCAGAAAGAAGGAAAAGGATCAACAAAATTTTCTTTCGTCGGAAAGAAACAGAAATTTGGAAAAGAAAAGTGCAGAAAACCTTGCGCCCATTGCTTTGGGTTTCAAATGACCTCTTTCGTTTTTTATTTTTGGCTATATTTTTTATCACTAAACAAGATTAAACTTTACATGGAAAATAAGTCTAAGTCTCGTATTAATTTGGTCTTAGCTAAATCATTCACATTTCAACTAAAATGTCTGCAAAAAATATATTTTTCTCTATAAATCACATTAAGACTAAGGTCAGAACAAATGTATATTAAAAAAACACTCCTATTAAACCTTTTCTAAAGTAGAGCTAACGCCATCTATTTTGTGAATTAGTATAATCTTATAATAATTAATATTTTAATTATATGTATATGAGATTTGAGTCATTTAGGAGATGGACATTATATTACTAAATATATATATATATATATTATGTGTCCTTGGGTCCATTTACCAATCTTATCTAAGCATACCCGTTATACTAGTTGTCCATCATAAAATATATTTTAACATAATTGATGTATTCATTTTAAAAGTTAAAAATGTATTAATAAATAAGTTAAAATGGGTCGCTTGTTTAGTACATGCTACAGAGAGCTTCCATCATCCCTGTGATAGATCAAAACGGCACCGACCAATACAACATTAAAACGAGTACACATGGTAACCAAACAATAAAAATGCAATGAGTTCCTTTAGGGTAAAACGATTGGATTGAGACCTTCTGTTCCGCTAACGCTATACTAGCTCTGTGCCACGTGCAATATGTCGTCGTTTGATTTAAAAAATCAGGGACAACTCACATTCTCACTCCAGTGTACTAAATACGAAGCCATGCAGTTGAGCCGAAAAGAGGCATAGGCGCATATCTGGTTTGTTGTTTTAACTTTAATTATAATTACTTACTATTAATTTAATTATTACATGCTATAAAAAATATAATAATTTAAATTAAGATTAATATTATTAATTATTATTATTATTAAAATAACAAATCACATATGCGCCTATGCCTCTTTTCGGCTTGGCTGTATGGCTTCGTAATTAGTACACTGGAGTGAGAATGTGAGTTGTCCCTGATTTTTTTAAACCAAACGATAACGTATCGCACGTGGTACAGAATTGGTACAGCGTTGGTGGAACAGAGGATCTCAATCCAAAACGATTACCCCCTGCCGTCCACTTCTCCAGAACTTTCCTAATTAGGTTAGCTCTTACGACTTGCTCTGATGTCATGCCTCCACTCTTTCTTCAGCCACTCTCTCATGGTAAGGGATTTAGCTTGTGATTGTTTCAGTTTCTTGTTCTTGTCCATTTACGTCTCAGTTTGGGGCTCTGTTAGAATACTTCTCTCTCCATGGAAGGATCCGGCGCTTTCTCTCCAAACGTTCGACTTTTCGTCTTTTGTATCGATGTTTCCTGACTATCAAGATGCTTCAGTGACAAGGGTGATAAGCCTTATAGGTAAGAACTTGCTTCATCTCCGTAGGAGTGTTAAGAGCTAGCCTTCTTCCTTTAACAAAGTCAACTTTTTGTTTTAAGAACATAACTGATTGTATTTGCATTTCCTATCTCCGATAAGGATGCTTCCTGTTTCCTCTATGAAGGTGCATAGCCATCCCAGGGATCGGCCCTATTTCGCCTAGCATGGAGTCTTCTTCCTTAGTTGAGCCTAAAGAACCAGGTACTATCTTCCATCCCTCTTTGAGGTCCTCTGCATATTTTTAGGAGTTGATCCACCATGATACTGCTTGATTAGGGCATAAGCCTTCCATCCTTGTTGAACAAAGAATTTGCTCTCTGATTCCACAGATCAGAGAGCTGAGGATTTCGTTCATTGTGTATATTTTACTCTAAAATTTCCTATAATTTTGCTGACGCCAAATCTCCTTAATAGAGGAGGCAAATGAAATGATATATATAGGCACATTATAATTAGGAGAGTGGGTCAGCCTCTGGAGCCATTCCATGGCTTCTGTCAAGGATGAACCTACATTAGAGATGTTATTTATAACCTTGATCCGTCCCCATATGGACTGTGAGAAGGGACATTCAAAGAAGAGATGGTCCCTTGTCTCATATTCTAGCTCACATAGCACACAGTCTAAATTAGTAGGCAAGAAATGTAGTTTATTTGCAGTACTTGGTCTATTCAGTACCGTAAGCCATAAGAGGATAGAGGAACTAGGCATTAGTGACTTGTGCTAGACAATAGGAAACCAAACTTTTCTTAGGATATTGCGGTTTTGCCACATCCTGAATTTTGAAATGTTGAATGTGTTTGGGGGCAGATTGAGACAATAGAATGTATCCTCTCTTTGTTGACTTGATCGATATCTTGGTATCAAAGACTGTAGGTTAGTTGGGATGTTCCATTGACCTCATATTAGGATAGCTTTAACTTTGACCTTGATAGGAACATCATTCCAGAAGCGCCTGAGGATGTCTAATTAGAGATCCTTTCCCTGACCAATTGTCATACCATAAGTAAGCCTTGTCTCCATTCCCGACCTTACATGAAACTAGGGGTTCAAGTAAATTAGGTGAGACAAGGGCCAAGAGAATGAGGGTTTAATAGGTAAAGACCAAATGCTAGAGACTTTTAATATGTAACTGTGTACCCATCAGATCTAAAGGGATTTTTTTCTTTATAAGAAAATTCCATAGGTTCTTAATCAAGGCTACTTTATTAAAGGAAGCAATTGAAATCATTCCTAGTCCCCCTTCCTCTCTCATTTTGCAAACTTCCTTCTATTTAACCTTAGTAAAATGATTGTCTGAGTTTAGGTTCCCCCAAAAGAATCTTCGAAAAAGCTTCTTAATATTTTTATTAACCCCTTTAGCCAGAGAAATATTAGAGGAACAATAGATAGAAAGGGAATTCAGTACTGCTTTTATAAGTTGTAGCCTCCCTTAAAAAGAAAGCACTCTATTTGACCACAGTCCCAATCTTTATTGTATCTTATCGATCAATGGTTGACATTCTGAAAATTGAATTCTTTTTGTGGTAATAGGAAGTCCCAAATAGGTCAGTGGGGCAGGTGTCTTTCTCATTCCCGTTAATTGGGATATTATGCTCTCCATTGTTATTTCCCCTGTAGATAAAACATATTGGCTTTGGAGAAGTTAATCTCCAACCCAGATAGGTCCTTAAATTCAAAGAGAGTTGATATAGGTAGCTCAATAGACTTACCATGAGCCTTAGAGAAGAGCAGTAGGTTATCTGCAAAGCATAGATTAATCAGCCCGACCATCTTGCATTTAGTGTGATATTTGAAGGACTTATTTTCTCCCACTTTCTGTCGGATTAGCAAACTAAGGACCTCCATGCAAATAATAAAGAGATAAGGGAGATAGGGTCTCCTTGTCTTAGCCCTCTTACATCCTTAAATGAGTCCATCGAAGTACCGTTAACTAGGATAGAGTAAGTAGGAGAGGTTATGCATGCTTAACCCAATTGATAAAAACCTCTGGGAACCTTAAGAGTCTTAGAGTCCTTACGATGAATTCCCATTCCACATGATAAAAGGTTTTTTTAAAGTCAACCTTTATGATACAATTAGGATGGGTTGTTTTTCCTTTGGTACCCTTTCATCAATTCCTGTACAATTGAAAAATTATCACCAATGTTTCTAACTTGTAGGAAAGCACTCTGATTATTAGAGATCACTAAATCCAGTACCATTTTCAGCCTATTTGCTAAGATTTTGGAAATAATCTTATAGAGGAAGCTGGTGCATGCAATAGGCCTGTAGTCATCCAATGTAGAGGAACAAGATTTTTTCGAAATCAAACAAATATGCGTTTTGTTGATCTCCTTCAGTAGGATCCCATTAGAGAAGAATTCCTTTACAACTTTTTTTGACCATAGGTCTAGCATCTTGCCAAGTCTTCTAAAAGAAATAACCATTAAACCCATCAGGCCTTGGAGACTTATTAAGATGCATCAGAAACAACACCTCTTCTATTTCTTTATCATCCATTGGTTTAATGAGAGCAGTAGCTTGTTCCTGAGAGATTTTTTTTAGATGAATGAATCAAGAATGTTTGAATTTGTAAGAGTCCGAGAGTATCCATAGAAACTCCTGAAATATCTCTCTGCTTCTTTAAAGAGATCCTCTAGATGTGAAATATTCTCTCCATCTGATAGCTTTAGAGAGCATATTCTATTAGCATTCCTTCTAGCTAAAACCGAATAAGAAAAGAATTTTGTGCACCTTTCGCCATCTTTTAACCAATATAATTGATGTATTATTAATGTATCATTTTCTAATGTTAATTTTAAAATTTTGTGATGGTGCATGGTAGAAGTTAATGAATTATAATCAACAGATCTTGGACTTCCCCATTGTGGTTGACACTTAAGTGTTCCAACAATTTATTGTGTAACCATGGCTTCCAATCAATTTTCATCATTTTTAAAAGATAAGTTTCTAATCTTATTATTTATGCATGCTTTAAAGTTATCAAATTTTGTATTGATTGATTAAGCCATAATTATGTTGTCAATTTAAAGTTATTGTTTATTGCTCGAAATCCAACACTTGATATTAAAACCAGGTCCATAAGTTTTGAATATGTTTTTTTTATCACTTTGTTTTTTAAAATTTCCGTGTTCTATTACACCTATTCTTTAAGACCTTTGTTAACAATGAGTATATTGTTTTTGAAGGCACAATCAATTCACATATGTGTTTATATATGTTATGGAAAAGTTTTTAGAATAAAAATTGATAAAAATATAGATTTTTTTCAAAATTTCTTCCACAACCAAAATCTTTTGTTCTTTAATCTCTTTTTGGATGTCTTTTTGTCCAAATTGATCTTATAAATCACTTAATTTTTCAGAAAAGGAGGAAAAAAACCATTCTAAAATCATCTGAATACGACCTCTCCAATTGTGAAATATCTTTAGGTCAGATCGTGATTAACTCATGATTCGTATGACCAATCTAAGGATTCAAGATAAAGTATTTACAATTATATTATCTCCTTATTTATAATTTTTTTCATCTTTAATTATTTACAATTATCAACAAAAAATCATAACATATAATGAAATGGTTGAACTATAATAAGCTAAAATGAAAAAATTATAAATAATTAGAGATGGTAGAACTGTAAATAATTTAAGATTGTAGAATTATAAATACCTAGAGATAATAAAATTATAAAAACCTAGGCATCACATAATTGTAAATAATTAAAGATGAAAAAAATTATAAATAAGGAGATAATATAATTGTAAATACTTTATCTTGAATCCTTAGATTGGTCATACGAATCATGAGTTAATCACGATCTGACCTAAAGATATTTCACAATTGGAGAGGTCGTATTCAGATGATTTTAGAATGGTTTTTTTCCTCCTTTTCTGAAAAATTAAGTGATTTATAAGATCAATTTGGACAAAAAGACATCCAAAAAGAGATTAAAGAACAAAAGATTTTGGTTGTGGAAGAAATTTTGAAAAAAATCTATATTTTTATCAATTTTTATTCTAAAAACTTTTCCATAACATATATAAACACATATGTGAATTGATTGTGCCTTCAAAAACAATATACTCATTGTTAACAAAGGTCTTAAAGAATAGGTGTAATAGAACACGGAAATTTTAAAAAACAAAGTGATAAAAAAAACATATTCAAAACTTATGGACCTGGTTTTAATATCAAGTGTTGGATTTCGAGCAATAAACAATAACTTTAAATTGACAACATAATTATGGCTTAATCAATCAATACAAAATTTGATAACTTTAAAGCATGCATAAATAATAAGATTAGAAACTTATCTTTTAAAAATGATGAAAATTGATTGGAAGCCATGGTTACACAATAAATTGTTGGAACACTTAAGTGTCAACCACAATGGGGAAGTCCAAGATCTGTTGATTATAATTCATTAACTTCTACCATGCACCATCACAAAATTTTAAAATTAACATTAGAAAATGATACATTAATAATACATCAATTATATTGGTTAAAAGATGGCGAAAGGTGCACAAAATTCTTTTCTTATTCGGTTTTAGCTAGAAGGAATGCTAATAGAATATGCTCTCTAAAGCTATCAGATGGAGAGAATATTTCACATCTAGAGGATCTCTTTAAAGAAGCAGAGAGATATTTCAGGAGTTTCTATGGATACTCTCGGACTCTTACAAATTCAAACATTCTTGATTCATTCATCTAAAAAAAATCTCTCAGGAACAAGCTACTGCTCTCATTAAACCAATGGATGATAAAGAAATAGAAGAGGTGTTGTTTCTGATGCATCTTAATAAGTCTCCAAGGCCTGATGGGTTTAATGGTTATTTCTTTTAGAAGACTTGGCAAGATGCTAGACCTATGGTCAAAAAAAGTTGTAAAGGAATTCTTCTCTAATGGGATCCTACTGAAGGAGATCAACAAAACGCATATTTGTTTGATTTCGAAAAAATCTTGTTCCTCTACATTGGATGACTACAGGCCTATTGCATGCACCAGCTTCCTCTATAAGATTATTTCCAAAATCTTAGCAAATAGGCTGAAAATGGTACTGGATTTAGTGATCTCTAATAATCAGAGTGCTTTCCTACAAGTTAGAAACATTGGTGATAATTTTTCAATTGTACAGGAATTGATGAAAGGGTACCAAAGGAAAAACAACCCATCCTAATTGTATCATAAAGGTTGACTTTAAAAAAACCTTTTATCATGTGGAATGGGAATTCATCGTAAGGACTCTAAGACTCTTAAGGTTCCCAGAGGTTTTTATCAATTGGGTTAAGCATGCATAACCTCTCCTACTTACTCTATCCTAGTTAACGGTACTTCGATGGACTCATTTAAGGATGTAAGAGGGCTAAGACAAGGAGACCCTATCTCCCTTATCTCTTTATTATTTGCATGGAGGTCCTTAGTTTGCTAATCCGACAGAAAGTGGGAGAAAATAAGTCCTTCAAATATCACACTAAATGCAAGATGGTCGGGCTGATTAATCTATGCTTTGCAGATAACCTACTGCTCTTCTCTAAGGCTCATGGTAAGTCTATTGAGCTACCTATATCAACTCTCTTTGAATTTAAGGACCTATCTGGGTTGGAGATTAACTTCTCCAAAGCCAATATGTTTTATCTACAGGGGAAATAACAATGGAGAGCATAATATCCCAATTAACGGGAATGAGAAAGACACCTGCCCCACTGACCTATTTGGGACTTCCTATTACCACAAAAAGAATTCAATTTTCAGAATGTCAACCATTGATCGATAAGATACAATAAAGATTGGGACTGTGGTCAAATAGAGTGCTTTCTTTTTAAGGGAGGCTACAACTTATAAAAGCAGTACTGAATTCCCTTTCTATCTATTGTTCCTCTAATATTTCTCTGGCTAAAGGGGTTAATAAAAATATTAAGAAGCTTTTTCGAAGATTCTTTTGGGGGAACCTAAACTCAGACAATCATTTTACTAAGGTTAAATAGAAGGAAGTTTGCAAAATGAGAGAGGAAGGGGGACTAGGAATGATTTCAATTGCTTCCTTTAATAAAGTAGCCTTGATTAAGAACCTATGGAATTTTCTTATAAAGAAAAAAATCCCTTTAGATCTGATGGGTACACAGTTACATATTAAAAGTCTCTAGCATTTGGTCTTTACCTATTAAACCCTCATTCTCTTGGCCCTTGTCTCACCTAATTTACTTGAACCCCTAGTTTCATGTAAGGTCGGGAATGGAGACAAGGCTTACTTATGGTATGACAATTGGTCAGGGAAAGGATCTCTAATTAGACATCCTCAGGCGCTTCTGGAATGATGTTCCTATCAAGGTCAAAGTTAAAGCTATCCTAATATGAGGTCAATGGAACATCCCAACTAACCTACAGTCTTTGATACCAAGATATCGATCAAGTCAACAAAGAGAGGATACATTCTATTGTCTCAATCTGCCCCCAAACACATTCAACATTTCAAAATTCAGGATGTGGCAAAACCGCAATATCCTAAGAAAAGTTTGGTTTCCTATTGTCTAGCACAAGTCACTAATGCCTAGTTCCTCTATCCTCTTATGGCTTACGGTACTGAATAGACCAAGTACTGCAAATAAACTACATTTCTTGCCTACTAATTTAGACTGTGTGCTATGTGAGCTAGAATATGAGACAAGGGACCATCTCTTCTTTGAATGTCCCTTCTCACAGTCCATATGGGGACGGATCAAGGTTATAAATAACATCTCTAATGTAGGTTCATCCTTGACAGAAGCCATGGAATGGCTCCAGAGGCTGACCCACTCTCCTAATTATAATGTGCCTATATATATCATTTCATTTGCCTCCTCTATTAAGGAGATTTGGCGTCAGCAAAATTATAGGAAATTTTAGAGTAAAATATACACAATGAACGAAATCCTCAGCTCTCTGATCTGTGGAATCAGAGAGCAAATTCTTTGTTCAACAAGGATGGAAGGCTTATGCCCTAATCAAGCAGTATCATGGTGGATCAACTCCTAAAAATATGCAGAGGACCTCAAAGAGGGATGGAAGATAGTACCTGGTTCTTTAGGCTCAACTAAGGAAGAAGACTCCATGCTAGGCGAAATAGGGCCGATCCCTGGGATGGCTATGCACCTTCATAGAGGAAACAGGAAGCATCCTTATCGGAGATAGGAAATGCAAATACAATCAGTTATGTTCTTAAAACAAAAAGTTGACTTTGTTAAAGGAAGAAGGCTAGCTCTTAACACTCCTACGGAGATGAAGCAAGTTCTTACCTATAAGGCTTATCACCCTTGTCACTGAAGCATCTTGATAGTCAGGAAACATCGATACAAAAGACGAAAAGTCGAACGTTTGGAGAGAAAGCGCCGGATCCTTCCATGGAGAGAGAAGTATTCTAACAGAGCCCCAAACTGAGACGTAAATGGACAAGAACAAGAAACTGAAACAATCACAAGCTAAATCCCTTACCATGAGAGAGTGGCTGAAGAAAGAGTGGAGGCATGACATCAGAGCAAGTCGTAAGAGCTAACCTAATTAGGAAAGTTCTGGAGAAGTGGACGGCAGGGGGTAATCGTTTTGGATTGAGATCCTCTGTTCCACCAACGCTGTACCAATTCTGTACCACGTGCGATACGTTATCGTTTGGTTTAAAAAAATCAGGGACAACTCACATTCTCACTCCAGTGTACTAATTACGAAGCCATACAGCCAAGCCGAAAAGAGGCATAGGCGCATATGTGATTTGTTATTTTAATAATAATAATAATTAATAATATTAATCTTAATTTAAATTATTATATTTTTTATAGCATGTAATAATTAAATTAATAGTAAGTAATTATAATTAAAGTTAAAACAACAAACCAGATATGCGCCTATGCCTCTTTTCGGCTCAACTGCATGGCTTCGTATTTAGTACACTGGAGTGAGAATGTGAGTTGTCCCTGATTTTTTAAATCAAACGACGACATATTGCACGTGGCACAGAGCTAGTATAGCGTTAGCGGAACAGAAGGTCTCAATCCAATCGTTTTACCCTAAAGGAACTCATTGCATTTTTATTGTTTGGTTACCATGTGTACTCGTTTTAATGTTGTATTGGTCGGTGCCGTTTTGATCTATCACAGGGATGATGGAAGCTCTCTGTAGCATGTACTAAACAAGCGACCCATTTTAACTTATTTATTAATACATTTTTAACTTTTAAAATGAATACATCAATTATGTTAAAATATATTTTATGATGGACAACTAGTATAACGGGTATGCTTAGATAAGATTGGTAAATGGACCCAAGGACACATAATATATATATATATATATTTAGTAATATAATGTCCATCTCCTAAATGACTCAAATCTCATATACATATAATTAAAATATTAATTATTATAAGATTATACTAATTCACAAAATAGATGGCGTTAGCTCTACTTTAGAAAAGGTTTAATAGGAGTGTTTTTTTAATATACATTTGTTCTGACCTTAGTCTTAATGTGATTTATAGAGAAAAATATATTTTTTGCAGACATTTTAGTTGAAATGTGAATGATTTAGCTAAGACCAAATTAATACGAGACTTAGACTTATTTTCCATGTAAAGTTTAATCTTGTTTAGTGATAAAAAATATAGCCAAAAATAAAAAACGAAAGAGGTCATTTGAAACCCAAAGCAATGGGCGCAAGGTTTTCTGCACTTTTCTTTTCCAAATTTCTGTTTCTTTCCGACGAAAGAAAATTTTGTTGATCCTTTTCCTTCTTTCTGGTTTCCATTCAGAGCCACTAAATATGCAAGGATAGGAAACATTGGTGGGTCAAGACATGATCTGAACAAGTATCCATAAATTAATGCAATAGCTGGGTCCCCACAGCAATAGCTAGATGTATAATATAATCAATACAAACAAATGATGGATCTATGGAAGAAGAAAATGGAAAATGAATAGATTCTTTTTCCAAGAAAATGAAACAGAACTTCAATATCTCGTTGCCTTGCCTTCCTGGTCCCTATTCTAGAAGTGCTTATATAGTAATATAACTAATCTTCGATAGAATGCTGTTGTTTTCCAAAAGGATGGAACAAAAAAGTGACACAAGAATTAGACAATGGATGGAGTCATTTATTTTTATTTTTATTTATTTTGTAATTTTTATATTTTATGTTATTAAAAATTAAAAAATTAATTTAAATTTTGCATTAAAAATTTAAAATGTTTGATTTCATTAACATAGTTTTTATTCTTATTCCCAAATTA
>JAOQML010029371.1:0-11263 GCA_027568935.1 Erythroxylum urbanii | reverse complement strand
TAGATCAATATCAATTCATAAATAATGAACACCAAATTAATGAAATATGCTTTTCTTTATTATTGAAAATAAAGTCTCTATACAACTTTGTACAAAATGCACTAAAGGAGATTACCTTTAAGGCACTACTCTAATATTGGTATCTTAGGTTATTCGGTAATTAGGTTTAATTAACGATCGTATCTTGATTAAACACTATCTAAGGGAAAAATTGGGTTAATTATTAACCTATGATTAATAGTTGCTAGGAGAGGTTTGAGAACAACAAGTCAATGAAGTATTTTTAATTAAGGTGTAGGCTGAGATTGAACCAAAGAACAAGGTCCTTACCAAATTCCCCACTTTTATCTTTTTTCGTATGTTTTCATTAATTTGTTTTTATTAGTCTGGTTTTATTTTATTTTCTTGTTTGAAAAATTTAAACCCCCTTAAACACCAATTACTTTCATTTCAGAAATGTTACACGCACTCTTTATGGGGTGGACCAAGACTCACAACTACTATAGTAGTAGGTTTACTTCTTTTATTTTGACTAGTATTATGATGCGCTGTTAGTTGCTCCACTCTGAATTGTAGTTGTTCTCGTACATTGCACCATAAGGTTGATTATACATGCTAGGTTGTTCCCATCTATATAATGGTGCTTGACATTAACGATTATACTGATAGCTCCCACCAATGTTGCTACATGACCTGAATATTGATTGAGCTTCCAAAAACATGTTTTGACATTTGATATGTTTTTTAATTTTGAGATTTGATATGCTACACTTAGTGATTTATACCTTAGAAATGCTTAGGATACTCACTTTAGCTCACATTTGATTATAGTACATTTCAGAAGTAAAGGAGCTAAAGTGACCCGAAAGCATGTTCATTGAAACCATCTTCTCAATTTCCACACTTTATTGATTTATGGATCATGGAGAAGAAGAAGAAGATTACAAGAAGAGGAGACAAGATAAAGTATACAAATAAGGTGTGAACATTATCTCATGGTTGTCCCATTTCTTTTAACCTAATTATTTTTATAAAG
The DNA here is from genome assembly GCA_027568935.1 of Erythroxylum urbanii. NCBI lineage: Eukaryota > Viridiplantae > Streptophyta > Magnoliopsida > Malpighiales > Erythroxylaceae > Erythroxylum > Erythroxylum urbanii. The sequence continues at coordinate 10,227 of JAOQML010029371.1, read as the reverse complement.
AGAATGGTGTGGCAACTAGGATTTTTGGAGAAAAATGATTACCCTTATAGCTATGAGATCACTTAATATGAATGAGAAACAATGAAGAGGTGAAATGCATGCAAGGTACGTTAGTTTTCATGCCATATGTCCATTCCATATTTAATTGTTACATTTAAGGTATAAAGAGATGTGTGGTGTGTCCGCTGCACTTGGACAAGTATAGGAGACTTGAAAATGCAAGACACCTATCCATTATATTTAACCTAGCTTTTGGAAGATAAGGAGAAAAAGAGTGGATAGCTAGATGAAGGAAAGGTGCAGTTGTCGGCTGCTAAGAAAAGGCCACAGTTAGAGAGTAAACAATGTGACGCATGGATTGCATGGGACTGCATATATATCAAGTGAACTATCATTCCATGTTTAAAATATAAGAAAAATAAAGAGATATAGGAGTGTTTCAATTGAGTAAAAAAATGTGTGCATGTGAGTGTTGTTAAAAGGTGGTAGAATAAAAACGTAGAAGAGCTTAATGGGAGACTGGGAGAAACATAACACCTGTCCATTTTATCTAATTTTTAACCTAACTAAGTCATGAGTCTTTAAAGGAGCTACTGAACAAATAAAAGGAGAGAAAGATGTCGATTGAAGTAGAAGAGAAAAAATAGAATAGAGGCTGGTGGTGAGTGAAAATCGAGAGTGCATAAAACAAAGACAACTTCTTCATTTTTTGTCTCCTTGGTTTGGAAGCAATTGGATCAGCAGGATGAGACACGTTCTCTTTGGTTAAGCTTCATGTCATATGATTTTTAAGCTATTTGTTTTATCATAATAAAGGTGAGAGTGTTGGTTGAAACTGGAAGAAGGAAGCCGACCTATAACATATTCGGTAGTTAGGTTTAATTAACAATTATATCTAGATTAAACACAGCCTAAGGGAAAACCAGGATTAGTAGAGCATTCTATTGGTCTCAGATCAATAGTCCGAAGGGAGTTGTAAAGACATTAGGATGATGGAATACGCTTGATCATATTTAGGCCGAGATTAAACCTAGAATTAGACCTTACGCATATTCAAAACTTTAATCATTTTTATTGCTTGTTTTAATTTATTTTGATAGTTTATTTTTTAAATTGAATAAAATCCAAAAAACCCCTTTTTATATTTTCCATGCATCAATTAATTTTGTTACAGAAATTAACCGAACATTCCCTGTGGATTCGATCCTAACTCACCATAACTACAAATTTTAGTGTGCAGAGTCAGGTAAATTTTATAGTGTATTTGACATACGCTATCAAATTTTGACGCCATTACTAGGGAGTATGATAGTTTAATTTTCATATTTGATTTTAGTTGGTGTTTTGTGAATATATTTGTTTATAATCATTCTTTTTGTTGCTTGTTAATTTTTAATTGGTTGTTAGTGTTAGTGTATGGTAGTGACCATATATGCTCGTGGAGAAATTAAACAACTGGATTTGAAGATCGAGAGAACATTATGAAGATTACGTAGGGAAGCAAGGTAAATCTTGGTAGAAGAATCAAAATCAGAATCTAAGGACATAATGTCGAATCTGAGAACTTTGAGGGAGTTGGCTGTACCATATTTAACTCAATGACCATTATGTATAACATTTCCAAAGTTTGTTGAACATGTTACTTATGAGTTAAAATCTGGATTAATTCATTTATTGCCTTGCTTTTATGGTCTTGCAGGTGAGGATGCATATAAGTGGGGCTAAAATCAATGAAAACCCCTTAACAAACCTCCTGTAGTATCCCATTAGTCCAAGAAAACTCCAAATCTTAGATACATTTCTCAAGGCTTCCTACTTCATCACTGCTTCAACTTTCTTTGGTCCACCTGTATGCCATGTCCAAATACTATATGACCCAAGAATACAACTTGATCAAGCCCAAAGCTCGATGTGGTTTGTTTGAGCATGAAGCCTCCTGGGGTGACTGACGAGCAAATCATGTTGAGAGCCTTCCCGTTCTCATTCAAAGATGCAAGGAAAGATTAATTGTTTGATTTACTAGTGGGAAGCATAAATAGTTGGTTAGAGATGAAGAGATTGTTCTTAGAGAAATATTTTCTGACCTCAAAGAGGTCAAGTATTTGGAAGGAGATATGTGGCATTAGGTAGCATAATGGAGAGTCTCTTTACAATTACTGGGAGCAATTCAAGAAGTTATGTGTCAATTATTCACACCATAACATACCGGAGCAACTTCTCATCTAATATTTTTTGTGATGGATTGCCACCGATGGAGAGGAGTATGGTTGATATGGTGATCAATGGGCCACTTTGTAATAAGACTCCTATTGAAGCCAGGATCTTACTTGAGTAAATAGCCAACAACTAACAATTCAGCACTCGCAATAATGTTTGATGAGTAAACAAGGTAAACACTTCATCCATTAAACATCGTTTAGATGAACTAACATCTTTTGTGAGACAAATTGCAGTTGGACAGGAATAAGTGAAAGTGTGTGGGATATTGATCGAGTGTTTGTTGTGTATAAGTTTTAATTAATAGCCTTTGATAATCTGCCAGTGCACAATTCATAGGTGAAGTACCAAAGGTGTCGATCCCACGAGGAGGGAGTTAATTTAATCCTAAAATCTAAGGCCATAAATAATAAAAGAAATTCAAATTGCGCGAAACTAAAAACAAGAACTTAATTCAATCAAATAATTTAAGAATCAAACATGAATATACAAATTATTAAGCAATTGTAATACACCCAAGAATCAATTGAAAGAAATTACCAATTGAGAGAAAGGAAATTTTACCTATCTTTAATGTTTACCTAACATATTATGAATTATCAGATTGTTGGTTCTAAACTATCATAGTTAATTACTCTTTCTCGAGTTATAACCATTAACCCTAAATCATAAACCTTAATCATATTATTAAAGAAGCAATTTCTCAATTCATAACCTATCGAAAACCTTAATTAGTTATGAAGTTCTTTAATAAACTATCAGAAACCTATGTAAGATCGCTCTTCACACAATTTCTCGATTTGATTCAATTCTTGTTCTATTAAATCACCTAACTCTTGTTAGTCTAATTTAATCACTTTTCATTCGAATCACCCTCTCAGTTTATTACCGAATTATGCAGTCACAAAATCAAACCACAACAAATCCAATAAACATATAAACAATCAGATTTCATTAATTCAAGAATAAAACTCCGAAGGTGAGTTTAGAACATCCTTAACATTTTAGATCTTATTATAAACTATTTAATGCAATTCTATACAATGATAAACTGAAAATAAACAACAAATACAATCTAAATGGAGGACGAGAGGCAGCTACGTCAAGAAACCTCCTGATCTGAGAGGTATGTCAAGTTAGCTTCTTCTCCTCTTCTCTATTCCTTCTTCTTTTCCTCTATCTCTCGATGAATTATCTCTATGGTTTCTCAAGGAGGCTGATGCAAAAGCTCTCACAGCCTTTTTTTGTTGCTTTTTTTATATCTCTCGTGTTCTGAGCAACCTTAGGGTTTTTTGAGGTCCCAAAGGTCCAAAACATTCCTCGAAACTTGACATTCTTGAGTGTCTGTGCATTTGCCTGACACAGCCCATGATTGTAAGCCATTTTTGGGCTTCTGTCATGATCATGGCATGTGTAGTTCCTTAAGCTTCTGTCACGAGTTGTTTTGGCTTGTATGTCTCTGAAACTTCTCCGTTACTTGATATTGACCCTGAAACAATAGCAAACACATCAAGGTACCTTAAAAAACATAATAATTAAGCTCAAAAACTTGTACTAACCTATAAAACACTTAAAACATAAATAGTGAACAAACTAACATAATTCTAACCTAAACACATACTAAATGATTGAATTAACAACTAAACACATATCAAACTATGCCCTAAAACATGATGCAATTTACACTTATAAGATATGTTTAAACGTGAGCCATCCAACTGATGAGTGCCCGATGTTGCAAGAGGGAAGTTTAGAGTACGTGAATACTGCAAGAGGGAACTTTCCTAACCAATATAATCCGTACTCATAGACGTATAAACCAGGTTAGAAGGATCACCACAACTTGAGTTATAGAGGGAACTGGTAGCAAAATTACTTGAGTTATAGAGGGAACATGCAGTAAAATTACTTCCAAAATTAGTCGTAAGGAACACAACAATTTCAACCAAGGGCACAAGCAGCATAAGAAGCACCTTCTTCAAATTCAAGTAATGCTCTAGATGAATTTGTCAAAGTTTCTACTGCTAACATTCTTCTATTTCGGTAAGATATGTATCAGCTCTAATAGAGTATGCTGCAACTTAATCAGAGTGTACAACAAATCTATTAAGAATCAAAAGCAATCATACAAAATTTGGAAAACCAAATGGTTCAGATGGTAGTGAGGCTCAATCACTTAGAATTGCAAAGGGGAGGAAGTTGTCATCCCAACCTGAGGTAAATTGGAAGAATGTTAGTGTTATAACCTTGAGGAGTGGAAAGGAGATTGAGGGTCCCAAGAGAACCCCACCAAGAATTGCTATAGAGGAAAAGATTGAAAAGGAATTGGGGAAGGAAGAAAATCCGTCATCGAGTATAAAGGTAAATTGAGAAAATCCCAATATTATTAAAACTAACCCTCTACATTTTCTTAGCAAATTGACAAGACCGTACAAGGAGAAGAAGGACAAAGAGATATTGAAGACTTTCTAAAAAGTGGAAGTCAATATACCACTGCTCGAGGCCATCAAGTAGGTACCAAGATATGCCAAATTTCTCAAAGAACTATATACACATAGGAGGAAACTAAGGGGTAACGAGAAAGTGATGATGGGTGAGAATGTGTTTGTGATATTTAGAAAGAAGATGCCTCCAAAATTTCAGGATCCAGTATGTTTACCATTCCTTGCAAAATTGGTAATACTATAATCAATAAAGCTATATTTGGATTTGTGTTCTTCTATTAATGTGATTCCTCATTTGATTTATGCTTATTTGAATTTGGGTCTATTGAAAGAAACGAGTGCAATCATACAATTGGCTGACCACACTAATGCTTATCCTGATGGTATGGTTGTGGATGTTTTAGGCAGATGAATAAGTTAGTGGTTCCTATAGATTTCTAAGATGTGGATATGAAAGATGACACTTCATATAATTTGATACCTATCTTAATGGGGAGATCCTTTCTTAAGACGACTCAAACTAAGATAGATGTTCGTGAGGGCACCATAACAATGGAATTTAATGGGGAAGTGATTCATTTCAATAATTATGATGCCATGAAACATCATTTTGATGATCATTGTGCTTTTCTTGTTGATGTAATTGATCCTTTGGTACCGAAAATGTTTAAATGAAGTTGCAAAGATCATTTGGAAGTGGTTTTAATTAATGATATGGATGTAGAAGCTAACACTAATGTTGAGATGGGAGAAGAGCTTATGGAAATGATAGTCAATTTGGAATCATTGGAAAACTTTCCAAAAAGGTATGATTTGGATTCTATACAAGTACTTAAAGCTCATCAGAAGTTGTAACCTTTTGATATGCAGGCACCAGAGTTAGAATTGAAGCCACTCCCTACACACCTAAAGTATGCCTATTTGGGAGATAAGCAGACTCCCCTAGTTATCATTTTGGTAGAGTTGAGCTTAAATCAAAAGGAGAGGCTGGTTCGAATGCTGAGAGAGCACAAGAAAACTATCTAGTGGACTATCATAGATATCCAAAGGATAAACCCTTCCATATGCATGCACTGCATTTTGTTGGAGGAGGGTGCAAAAGCTACAAGGCAAGCTCAGCATAAGCTGAATCCTCCAATGATGGAAGTTGTGAAGAAAGAGGTGTTGAAGCTTCTTGATGCTGGGGTGATCTACCTAATCTCTGATAGGAAGTGGGTAAGTCCTGTCCAAGTAGTTACAAAGAAATTTGGAATCATTGTTGTGACAAACTAGGAATTATTTATTGATTATAGAAAGTTAAATTCTACTACTCGTAAAGACCACTTTCCCCTTCCTTTTATTGATCAGATGCTTAAGAGATTGACTGGCTATGACTATTATTAATTTTTAGATAGCTTGTCAGTTTATCTTCAGATCCTGATCGTATCAGAAGTTAGGAGAAGAACATATTTACATGCCCACTTAGTATGTTTACTTACCGAAGGATACCATTTAGATTATATAACACAGCCGCCATATTCCAAAGGTGTATGGTAAGCATTTTTTTTGAATATATTGAGAAGATTAATAAGGTATTCATGAATGATTTTAGTATATATAGATTTTCTTTTGATGAATGTCTTGAGAATCTTGCCATTATCTTGGAACGATGTATAGAAATTAACCTTGTGTTGAATTAGGAAAAAAGTTATTTTATAATGGATCAAGGTGTAAGTTCAGGCCATGTGATATCTATTAGGGGTATTGAAGTAGACAAGTCTAAAGTTAATCTTATTTCTTCTTCACATTATGATGGAGGACCATCAAGACTTGTTATTTAAGATATCCAAGCTATGGGAATTGTTGAAGAAAAGGAAGTTGGGCTGACTTTGTTCTTGAAGTTACAAACTTTGTTGAAACCATATGGTGACTACAAGGCGTGTGTCCATTTATTAAGACATTTCTCACTTTTAATTTCGGTCCATCTTGGTTCAGATGTGAGACTTTATTTCAGTTTTACTTCTATTCGGTTTAATGACTTAAATTCGGTTTAGTTTTATGTATTTTTTCTTTTCCTTTTGAATTTGGCTGTTATGAAGCCATTATGGACGTGTTTTAATTAGTTTTATTTCCATTTTAGAAACGGTAGGTTAGAGAATTCGAGTGGTCAGTTTGTGACACACCGAAAATTTCTCATCTTTCTTTTTAAGCTGCGTATATTTCCATTTGTGTTCCAGCCAGAAGAAAAAAAATACCTTGTGAGATTTTCTATAGATTAGTCTATTGGGTTTCGATTATTTTCCAAAAATAATCAAGGTTTATTTGTTTTCCAAAAACAAATCGTATTTCTTTGTTTGTTGTTGTTGTTTGATCGCCAGAATTTCAATCCAACCAGTCTTACAAGAAATTTCATATCTCAGTGTGTGTTCATTAGAATTGAGTGTTTCCTAAACAAAATTACAGTTCACATCTTGAACTAAAAATCTCCAGAAGGGCTCTTCACCCAGTTCGAATCCTAACCTAACCAAAATTGCCAATCTTTCTCGCCTATCGCCAACCATCACCCAGTCAAACATGTCCACACAAAACCCATCCGAACTCACTCGTCCTATATCCGAATGACCTGATTCTTGTGTCTAAATTATACTTCTAATTTCCAGAATCTAGTTCCCAGCCAAAAGCCCAGAAATTGTCTTTGAAATAACCTATCCCAGTTTACCCGATAGAGCCTAAAATCATCCCAACACCTTCAAATCACCCCAACTTCATTTCTAATAATTTTCAAGCCATTCCTACATCACCTTACCCTCTATTGTGAGGGAAGTACATTCTTTTCTTATGCATGCAGGATTTTATTGAAGGTTCATTAAGGAATTTTCGAAGATAGCTGCACCATTATGCAAGTTTCTACAACAAGATGTCTACTTTGAGTTTGATGAGAAGTGCAAGGAGGCATTCAACAAACTTAAGGAGCTTTTGACATTTGTACTGGTGATTCAATCACCATATTGGAAATTCACCTCTGAGATCATGTGTGATGTGAGCGATTATGCAATGGGGGCAGTTCTAAGACAAAGAGTGGGAAAAGCTTTGCATACTATCTACTATGCTTCAAAGACTCTAAACCAACTCAATTGAATGATACCACTACTAAAAAAGAACTGTTATTTGTACTTTTTTCTTTGGATTGTTTATTCTGACCATGTAGCTTTACGATACTTGCTTACAAAGAAAGAAGCAAAACTAAGGTTGATTAGATGGATTATCCTCCTTCAAGAATTTGACTTGGAGATTATAGATAAGAAGGGGGTAGAAAATGTGATGGCAGACCATCTCAACTGTTTGATAAAGGAAAAAGATGATGACCATAGACGAGAAAGCTTTCCGAATGAGTAATTATTTTTTACCAATGCAACACCACCATGGTACGCAGACATTGTCAACATTTTAGTTACTAACGAATTACCTGTTGGTTTGTCAAAGGCTTAGAGTGATAAGCTGTGAAGTCAAGTGAAGTATTACATATGGGATGAGCCGTATCTATGGAGGCACTATACAGATAAAGTTATCAAAAGGTGTGTATCGAAAATTGAATCATCATTAATTTTAGCCTTCTGTCATTCGTACGCATGGTGAGGACATTTTGGAGTGAAAAGAACAGCTTATAAAGTTCTAGAGAGTGGCTTCTGCTGGCTAACATTGTTCAGAGATGCATATACCTTCTGAAAATCTTATGATTGATGCCAACGTTCAAGTAACCTGTCTCATAAGGATCAATTGCCACAAACTCCTTTGCTTTTCTAAGAAATTTTTGATGTTTGGGGCATAGATTTTATGGAACCTTTCCCTCTATCTTTTAGCTTTACTTATATATTGCTTGCGGTTGATTATGTTTCTAAATGGTTGGAATCAAAGCCACCAGGACTAACAATACAAAGGTTGTTGCAAATTTTGTTAAAGCTAACATTTTTTCTAGGTTTAGGATACTGAAAGCCATCATTAGCGATATAGGAACCCACTTCTACAATAAGGTGATATAAGCAATGTTCAGAAAATATCATATCACCTACAAGGTTTCCACTATTTACCACACCCAAACCAATGGACAAGTTGAAGTCTCAAATCGAGAAATCAAGTTAATCCTAGAGAAAACTGTACAGCCCATTAGGAAGGATTGGAGCATAAGACTGGAAGACGTATTATGGGCTTATATGTCAGCTTACAAAACACCAATTAGGATGTCACTGTCTATGCTAGTGTTTGGGAAGTCATGTCATCTTCCATTAGAATTGCAACATGAATTTAGTCGATACGGGAGTGCATAAGGAGTTGTAGCTTTAAGAGTTGGAAGAGATGAGGAATGAGTCATATAAAAGTGTAGTGATATATAAGAAGAGGAAGAAATTTTTTTATGATATATAGTAATACTTTCTAGCTTCTCCGTGGGCTAGAAAGTATTACTATATCATTCCAAGCTCAAACTCTTTCTAGGTCAGTTGCGTTCTCGTTAGGTTGGTCCATTTGTTATCACTCGTGTCTTACCTTTTGGTGCGGTAGAGATACAAAGCTTTAAAACTGACAAGATATTCAGAGTGAATGGTTATTGTTTAAAGCCATTTTATGAAGGCTTCCAAATGAAGGATTTGGAGGTGTAGATGCTGGAGGATGTGACTAATGTAACTTGATGAATGCAATTGGAGGTTGAGCCAATGATGTTAAACAAAGATGCTACTTGGGAGGCAACCCAAGGGAAGTCAATTTTTGTTTCTTTACATTTTTGCAATTGCTATTTTTGTTAACTGCTCCATTTGTTGCATTTGATGTTAGATTAAGGACAATGTAAGTTTTAAAAGTAGGGGTCAGGTATATTAGTTTTTATACATGTTTTTGAGCTTAATTGTAGCTAACGTGACTTCTTAGGCATTTTTACAATTCAAATGAATAAAATTAAAAAATTTCTTATTTTCTATTCTTTTAAGATTATTTAGTCATAATTATAGTATGAATTGATTAGTGAAATCCATAGCAAAATTTGGCATTTATTTTGCTTTTGTGATTTATTAATGTGCATCATTCTCAAAAGAGTGGTAACTAGTAGTAGACAAAAACCAGTAAGTTTTTAAGCCGTATTAGACTGACACATCCATATCAGTCTCATGGTTTTGTTCATTATGTGTGACCTTCATGAAATATACATCTTTACTTTGTATAGATTTTCTATTCGAGACCACATTTTTATCACATGCATTTTTATGAAAATGATTAGGTTTTCATTGTTGATTATGAGCGACATTAGCCAAATAGCCTACCCAATTATATGAATTTTCCTTTGCTAAACCCCTTTGAGCTTTATTATCCTTTTCTTTTTTATAAAAACACTAAATTAAGCATTAAGTGCCCAATTTGTGACTTGCTCAAGAAACTTTTTGAGTATGCCTAGTATCTCGTTGAAGAACCACTATGTCTATTTTATTTCTCCTAGAAAACAAACATCCACTTAAGTTGAATTTAAACTTAAATAATTAACTAATATTAATTATAATATAAAGAATTTAAATAATTAATTTTTTATACTTTATAAATAATT
>JAOQML010029352.1:0-11264 GCA_027568935.1 Erythroxylum urbanii | reverse complement strand
CTTTTAATCCTAACTAACACCATATACCTTCTAACTTAATCCTAATTTCTCCCTTTAATCCATCAATTTAAAAAAAATTCTACACCCAAAGACATTTTAATTAATTCCTAACCAACAAATTAATCAAATTAAACCTCGAAAATAAACTGAACACATGCTTATTAGTAGGAAAAGAATCGGGGTCCAACAATCATTGCTAGGAGGTTCATTTTGTTTCCCTTTAATAGATTGTATACTACATAGCTATTTAGGAGACTACATCTTTCTACTTATTGGAAAATTTGAAGTAGTTGATATTGATGCAAGGCATCCAGACAATAAGTCTAGATTTCTACACATGAGTCTCCCTTTATAAGCATTCTCAGTATGTAGAAATATGAAATCCACAACCTTTCCCAAGTTAAGATCAGCAATGTCCCACTTATGGTAAGGAAGGTTAGTCCTACTTATGGGAGCTATGTTCAAAATGTTTCCCAATATATCCTCTATTATCAAGATCTCACATTCCCGCACCTAAGATATGATGGCTAGCTTTCCATCGATTTCTTCTTTTCACCTGTGTGTGTAAAAACAACTGAATAATTCAATACATACCGTATCGTCCAAATTCAAAAAGTTCTCCCACTCAACAATAACAAAGAAAGTAGAGAGAGGAATATCAATATAATCAAACATGTGAGGAGGAGCAATGCATCCAACAACCGCTTTTTTTTTCTTGTACTGCATTTCAGAGTGGGCTTCAGCTTCCATTGATTGGAATGATTTTATTTTTGATGAAAACTTTCCCTTCTTGCACACCATGAGTTTCTTGGAACTTTTTACCCTAGGGATTTCTTCAAACAGGTCCTGTTCTATAAATAGTTCATCCTTGATGATGACTTCCTCAATGTTTTCTTCAACCACAGGCTCGTTGCCTTTTCTTTTCTCTTCCCTTTTCCTTTTTCTTAACTCATCCTTTTCTTTTTCTTCTGCCTTAGAAGTTTCTTTTTCTAGAGCTTGTTCTGTAACAATTCCTCTATTTCATGGTCTTCTTTCCAGTAGAGAAGGTTCTTCATCTGAACCATCATCATTTATTGCCCAGTGCTCTTTAGGTGCTTTCTTCTCTTTTGGACCATGTTTAGGATTTTCGGAAGTTTTTAGGGTAGGAATGGGTACGGATAGAATAGGTAAATGGAATCTCACATTTTTCAGTAACTCCCCCTTACTGTAAATCTCTTCTTCTTCTTCACTTTCTTCTTTCTTTTCTTTTCCTCTTTCTTCTTCTTCTTTTGAGTCAGAAGCATATTGTTTTATTTCTTCTTTGTCATCTAAAGAGGAATTAGGATAATCTAGAGACAACATAGCAATAATCTTCCTTTTCCTATCTTTTGTGGTCTTCTGATTGGGTATTTCTAAAGTTTGAATGTTTAAGCAGACAAAAACAGGTTTGGTAATACCAAAGAACCTATAATGGGAGATAAAGATGAGGAATCAGAAGTAAAGGTTTGTTCACGACGAGGTGTTTCGTCATGACTAGAAGTTGAGGCCAAAAATTCTATCCTTTTGATTTTGTTCTTACCATTTTAGGAAATTTTGGTGAAGTTTGAGAGGGAAAAACAGGAGGCAATGTAGAGAGTTATGGTGCAGAGAGAATAACAGGGAAGACGAGAGAAGTTTAATTTAGGTATAATATGTTTTTTAAGTGTTGTTCTCATGAGAGAATGAGTAGACGTATAGACCAGAAAATGAAGCGTAATTGGTTGCATATCTTCTGACAGATACGTACGTAAAGTTACGAGATTGCACGTGCATTTTTTTAAAAAGTTTAAAAGATGCCATTAATGACTCCCTATTTACGTGTCACTTTAAAGTTAACCCCAAAGAAGCCTTCTAAAATGAAGGGGCCTTCTAAATACTAAAGGGCCTACTAAACCAAGAGAGAGTTTATAAGGAAACATAATAGAAGGAGCCTGCTGAATGAAATGTAAAGACAAGTAATAGAGAATATTCATGTAAAAATAATATCAGAGAGTTTGCACATACCAAACTCTTTTCTTAACAAAAAAAATCTATTTTCAGAGAGTAGCTTAGTGAAGATGTCAACTATTTGATTCACAGTATTAACATGCAAAAGATCAATGGCTCCTTCTAAAACATGATCTCTAAGAAAATGATGTTTAGATTAATGCACATGATTTTTAGAAAGATTTATAGCACTTGTATTATCACATAATATAGGAATATGAGAAAAGTTTAGAGAAAAATCTTGTAGTTGATTCTTCATCCATAAGATTTGAGCACAACAGCTGGTAGCTGCTATATATTCTGTTTTAGTTGTCGAAAGCGCTATGCAATTTTTCTTCTTGCAGGACAAAGATACCAGACATCCTTCAAGAAATTGACAATGACCACTTGTGCTTTTTCGATCGACTTTGTCACTTGCATAATCTGCATCATAATAGCCCAAAATCTCAAATGAATCAGTTTTTGGATACTATAATCCATTGAACTATAATGAGTGAACCTTCTAAGATAATATCTACCTCATATCAAATAACACCTTCAGTACAACTTTAAAAGTATGCATTAATTATGAATAACTTTGCAACACATATGCATTTCCTCCTTGATAATTTTATTTAATCATTTTTCTTTTTCTTTTTTGTTTTTCTTTTGCTTTTTCTTTTCTTTGTCCTTTTTTTTAAACGTTGAAAGAAACTACATTAACATGGAAATTTCAATGATATGACCTAAAATAATATCCCAACATTATAATCAACCCACACATATGCATAGCCCCACACTTAGAATTTTGTACATCTATAAACTCAATAATCACAAATGCTCCACTAGCTTTATGACTTGGGTAGGACATTTGGTTCAGTTTAAAAGCATGTAATGTGGTTAGTACACAAAGAAAGGCTAATAAAGCTCAAAGGGGCTTAATAAGGGAAAATCATATATGGGTAGGATATTTGGATAATGTAGTTTGGAAAAACAAAGAATGCCTAATCATTTTCATATTAATGCAGGTGATAAAAATGTGGTCTTAAATAGAAAATCAAAACAAAGTCAGGATGTACATGTCATGAAGGTAACACATCAACAAAAGACAGTGAGACTGATATGGATGTGTCAGTCTATAAAGGCTCAAAATCTCACTGGCCTTATCTACCATTAGTTCCCTACTCTTTTAAAGATAATGCATATTGACTAATCACAAAAGTAAAAGTACAAACTGAAGTTGCTATGAAAATTTCTAGTCAATTCACACTCTAATCATGACTATATAATCCTAGAAGCAATAGAAAACAAGAAAATGTTTGTTTTGTTTATTTTATTCTCTCTCTCATTTTGATTAAAAAATTAAAATTAGTAATAAACAAACTAATATAAAACACACATGCGTATCCTAACTAGTGCAAAAAAGTAAAGGAAAAGAAATTTACTTCCCTTAGGTTACCTCCCAAGAAGCGCCTTTATTTAGTGTCACTAACTTGACTCTTTCTTCTCCTCATGTGACAAAATTATGATCTTTTGCTATCACAGTTTGAGCTACTTCCACGTGAGGTTTTTCAGGACAGGGCCTCAGTTAATAATTATTCCCATGCAACATCTTCCTTATCCTCTGACTTTTAATTTCTACTGAGTCTATGCATTCTAGAAAGACATCGAATGTCTCTTCACCTTTTTCTTCCTTGTTTAATTCCTCTAACCTACTAGGGAAAAGTAAAGAGTCATTCTTAACAACAAATTGGAACTCAGTATTTACTTATGAACTAAAAGATATAGCTTTTTCTGCTTCGAGCTCCTCTTTAACTTCTTCTTCACACACAATTCCTTAAGTATTGCTCTCAAAATTCTCAAGCTCCTCATCACTCTGTAAAGTCTCTGTGCTGACGTCCGTTGGGTACACCTCGAGTTGATTGAATTATGCTTTTCGTTATGTAACTCTAAGCGGTCGATCCTCACTGCCATCTCACCCATTTGGTTTGCCACGTTTTGGGGATTAGACATTGTATCTTACCGGAGTTGCTATATACCCTGTTGAAGCTTTTGTTGTATGTCCTGTTGTAGCTGCTGCATACTATGTTAAAGATGAAGATCGTTAGCAGTAGAGATCTTGATAAAGTCATCCAAAGATATACCTGAATCTTATTTGCTCTCCAGATTTTGGACGCTAGACATTATATCATGCCAAAATTAGCATCCATCTTACTGGAATTATAGGGCATTTTGTTGAAATTGTTGCATACCCTATTGCAATTGCAAAAATATTAACATTCACAATATTAGTCAAATCTTCCAAAGATGTACATGAATAATGATAAGAAACTTATGATCTATATGCAAATTGCTATGTATCCTACAAACTATCATGGAAGTAACTTTGTTGATTATCTTATCTATAAATAAAGTTAGTTTTATTAGTCCAACCTTGGTTATAGGATCGAGAATAAGAGTTATGAAAGAAATTACTTCCGTCCATGTCAAAATATTTTTTAACAGAACAAATACTAAATAAAAAGTAAAAAGATCAATAAATAACTGAAAGAAAACTAATTAAAAGCAAATATATACAGAACAATAATTAAAATCAATAACAAAAAATAAAATACCATATTCCTCGACAACGATGCCAAAATTGGTGGCCTGTCGTAACATTACTTAAAATAAACTAAACTTACTACTATAGCAGTGGTGAGTCTACGTCAATCCCATAGAGAGTGTATGTAAAGTTGTTAAAATGAAATCAATCGATGTTTAGGTTATAAGGGGTTGGTTTATCGAACAAGGACATAAAATGAAACTAAACTAGTAACGACAAATTAAAGAAAACATGTAAAAATGATGAAAGTGATGAATTCGTTAGGGACTCGGTTCTTAGGTTCAATCTTAGCTTACACCCTAATTAAACATATTTCAATAATTTGGTGTTCTCAAACCTCTCCTAGAAACTATTAATCATGGATTAATCTATTAACCCTATTTTCCCTTAGATGTTGTTTAATTAACATACGATTGTTAATTAAACCTAATTATCGAATAATCTAGGATACGATCTCTAGATTCAATTAGACAGTAGCATTACGATTTAGAAAAACTGATTAATCAAGGAAAAAAACCACATACGATATGTCATTTAACCTAGATTATGTTGTCCTTAATGATTATGAACCATTAGTAACTATAAGTGAATTTCAGTATAACAATTACGAATTACATTGGATATTCTAGCAATGGGTTTGTAATAAAATGATCTAATGAATGCATTCAAATCATATTTTCACAATACCTAAACAATAAGCATCGGATAACAAAATTAATTCTTAAAGAGAGACAGAAATAATAAATACAAAGAAGAAATGCTTAACTGGTCATCGACATCGATTTCACCTCCAAACCAGCATCGGGACGTCTAGTCCTTCATCTTCTCCATGGGTCTCCAATGATCAGCTAAGAACACCTTTGTTTCCATGGAAAACTGAAGATAAATAATCAAGAAGTAGCTGCTATTTGGTTATTCTCTAACCCTCATACACTTGGAAACTGAAGAGGATCAAATGAAGGAGTTGTTGTCTCCTTTTTTGCCCAGCCTCCCATCACATAACTTGCCCTTTTCCATATTCCAAAGCTATCTTAAAATCAATAGGACAAATGGGACAACTGAAGAGAAGAAGGTGATCAATCTATTGTCCACTCTCTTTGATTATCCGTCTCTAAATACAGTCAACACCTAGATGAATGGTTGCCTTCTTTTGTTCTAAGAAGAGTGGATATTCTCTCTGTTGCTCCTTTTCATTTTGTCAAGCTATAGTCGACTCTCCACTTAATTTTTTCTTCATCTCTCCCCTTATTTTATTCTCTAAGAAAGGTGGAAGTTGTCTTGGTTATCCATTATTGGTTATACTCTTTCCACCCCTTAAACGAAGACGTCATTTCATATCATTTGCTGTCACCATTTGTTTGCTTTTACACAAAAAACTGTAGGGTTATTAGGATTAAGTACTTTAGGCACCAATGAAAGAAAGATCTTGTTAATCTTAATTAGTAATTTGCCACCTATAAAGAAGTCATGTACTGTTCTAACTACTAGTGCTTGTAAAAGGTTTCATTTCTCTTGACTAGCATTAAAACCATATAGTCCAAGAGACTTACCTGGATGAAATTAAAATAATACCTCCCTTATCTCCTTACATGTGACTTCTTGATTAGAGTAAATGCTTGATTTTGATTGATGCAACCTACAATTCAATTAACCAACCTACTAGGAAGGCCTATAGTGTTTGTAGATACCCTATTTATTACTAAAAGTGAATTTTGGCCATTTTTTTCATCTCCTCTTGATCATTTATGTTCATACCATTCTAATTCTCTGTACAAACTATCTTGTTTCTATTTCTCCTTCCTTGAATAACACTAAAAAGTATTTAGAATTTATATCTCCTTCTTGCATCCATAGGATTCTAGACTTCTGCTTTAACTGCTCTTTATATTCTTTAATGTTCTGCAAATACCTACTCAGATCTAAGTTTTCATTATCCAATAGTGAGGAATCAGTAGGATCCTTAGCTAATTGCTTCTGAGTGAAGGATAAGTTCTCAATGGCCTACATCTTACTAAGTTTTGAAGGGTTTGGATTGTGTTTAAGGAGCTTAATACATTTAGTTTTAACAAATTTTAGCATTTAAACAAACTGAAATGATCCAAGTTCTTACCAACATTATATGCAATAATTAAAGCAAACTGAGAGTGTTTTAATAAGGAATTGAAGAACCTGAAAGGAGATCTTAATAGGAGTGTGATATGAGAACAATGTTTCCTCTAAAACTATATAGCTTTCTATCAGTTGAGCCAACCATTTGTTGTTCACTAAGCATCTGTCCAGCTTTCTTTGAATAAGTCTACTGCCCTTCCAATGATTGCTCTATGTAAATATAGGTCATTGATATCTAATATCCATAAGTCTAAGAGAAAATGTCATATAGTTAGTTATTTAATATCAACATATGTTACTTTTTTTGCCCCTAAAGATTCAGAAGGAGAGAGCAAGTAGTTGAAATCCCCTGCCACTTCCAAGGCATCAACATGCTTGAAACAATATCTTGCAAGTCTTTACATAAGCTAACTATTTTAAATTCCTAATTATCCACACAGAGAATTTTTATTGTTATAAGAATTTTGAAATATTTTAGAACAATTTCACAATGAATCAATTCGTTAAAGCAGTACCAAATAGAGATAGATAAGTGAGTTGGATCTATTGTAACTATAACCCTTTCATTAGTGTGATTAGAGTGATTACAGTTTTCTAATATGTAGGGATGAATTTCAACCCATTCTAAAATACTTCCTCTTTAATTTTGATTTTCACTAAACTAACAAAATAAGATTGACTAACTTTAAGATAATCCTTTAAAGTTAGTTACTGATTGGGAAAATTAAGTTTCCTAACATTCCATATAAGGCAAGTCATTATGAATGTGAGGACTTGGTCCTTTTCCTAGATGTTATACTTCTGATCATTACTACCTGCCAATCATCATACTATAGTTTAGAAATATTGTTGCCCTCATCATTTTCATGATTAACAACACCTAGAGTAGCTAATTTGTCAGCTTCTATTACTTTTATTACCTTATGACTAGATAATAGAGAGTTCTCCCTATTCACAACTTCTTCTGCCTTATTCAATCAGTTATTAGAAAATGCCACTTGCTGCAATTGGATTTCTTCAATATCCTCTAGTTCAAAAATATATTTAAAGGTTCCAGTTGTAGATACATTTTACTTACTGCTAGTTGCTTCATGATCATTATGCTTGTCATTAGTTACTGTAACTTGATTTTGAATAATCATAACCATGTCTACATTAGTTGATTCCTCAAAACCAGTACTTGTCTTTCCTAAGTTGACTGATTAAGTTACTTGTAGATTATGAATTTTTCTATTTTCACTTTCTCCATTAGCTTGCTTGGTTTCAGGTGTGACTGAATTCTGCTTACCTTCATTGCCTTCCTCATTAATGTTTCTTTTAGGGATCCACATTATAGTAATTAATTTCATAAAGGGCTTCTATGGATAGGATAGCAGAATTTATCCTTAACCAATTCTCCACCAATATTGAACTTTATGATAGGAATACTATCTGGCTTGATCTTCTTATATTCAACTTCAATGCACACCCTTATATAGCCCACTCTTTTGCTATTTGCAGTGTTGTCATCCATGGTTAGGGGGTTCCAATATAACTAGCTAAATGACTCAAACTTTAAATGAGTAGTATTCAAGAGAATTTTATGTATATTTACCTATATTGGGATAGATCTTATTTCATTTTTATCCAACGCGAATCCCATTTCCCATTTCCTTAAAAATAAAAACTTACCTTATATGTGCGAAGGCCCCATATCCATTACCTTGCCATCCATTTCCTCTAAAGAGAACCTAAATAAGAATAGAGCATCCTCAATTATTAGTGTAGAATGGAGACCCCATTTCTTCCTATTTGTGTCAGCCTAATTTTAAACTAAAAAGAAGTCTATTCTTTTCTCCAAAAAGTATCCGACTAGTGAATATTTCCACTTGTTTACATCCTTAAGTAGTACTTTTGCTGGAGGAGTGATAAGGCCATCTTTTGTACCAGCTATATAATGAAGCTTCCTAAACAATTATAGATCTCCCACTACACGCTCTAAGTATGTTTTTCTAGCTTCTAAGAACAATGAATCTATTGGAAAGATCTAAGAGGAGAAAATTGCTCACTCTCCAACATAAGGTCAAGCGATTAGGTGGATCCAGGTAACACTTACCAATACCGGTTAATTGTCAAAACCCAAGTTTTATGGGGAATTAAGTGGGCTACCAAAAAAGGAAAAAAACCCCAATTCAAACTAGGAAAGAAGAAGAGGAGGGGGTTTGAAAGGCAGTGTTTCTGAAAATATGGGAGAACTATAATAGTGATGAAGATCACAAAGAATCATAAAATACAGGAGCATCTATGATAGGGGGTGTGAGAAGGAAGAGGGAGCTCGTAGTGAATGAAACATTTTCCATAATTTATATTGTTTATACTTAATAACTTATAGAAATATTGCAATAAATTTCACCCACCTTTCATGGTGTTTTTTAACCTACCTTATTCTTTAAGTTGCTTTAATAACTTATGGTTGATACATGCCACAAACTCCTTATGTCATAGGTAAAGTTGTCATGCCCCTAATGGTCTCACCAATACATAAAGTTATTTGTCATAGGTTAAGTAGTTTAAGGCTATCCTATTGAAATTCTTATTGAAATAAAATATTAGCCTCTAGTTTTGCATTAACATAGCTTCAATATATAATTATAAGACATCAACTCAATCTCAAGAGTTTTAGAAAATTCAGCTAATGCTAACAAAGGAGCTAAACAAACCTTTAATGACGTCGAATGCTTTCTCTTATTCACTAACCCAGTAAAACTCCATAGGTTTTTAAAAATATCAGTATGTGATGTAACAATTGTAATAAAATTTTTAATAAATATATAATAGAATATTTAATTTATGAAAGCTACTTACCTTAGTTATTAATTTAGGCTTCAGTTATTCCTTAATTTGATTTCACATTTTATTCATATACCCTGATAACTTTTACCCTAACAATATAACTAAGAAACACATTCTTTTCCATGAAAAAAACACTTTTCTAAATTTCCATATGTTTTTTCTTTCATTAGCATGTCAAACACATATCTTAATTGATAAATATATGCTTCTAAATGTTTAATATACCTTAGAATGTCTTCGAAGTAAATGACCAAAAACTTGCCTATATATATACACAATACATAATTCATTAACCTCATAAAATTACTAGGTGAATTAGTAAGACCAAATGACATAAACTAACTACTCATACAATCCATGTTTAGTCTTAAAGGCAATTTTCCACTTATCACCTACTCTCATCTTAATTCAGTGATACCCACTTTTCAAATCAACTTTAGAAAATACGAAAGAAACATACATTTTATCAAGCATATCATCTAAACTAGGGATAGGATGACATTACTTTACCATTATGGTATTAATAGCTCTATAATCAATACATATCCCTAAATGCCATCCTTCTTAGGCACTAAAAGAACTAATATCATGCAAAGACTCGTATACTCCCTTACATACCTCTTAGTCATCAACTCTTCCACTTATCTTTGCAACTTCTTTGTTTCCTCTATATTGCTCCTAAAAGCAGGTCTATTGAAAATGGAAGACACTAGTATTAAAGTTCTTGATCGCTTTAATACATAGAAAACTATGAAGGATGTTGTCAGCTATCATATCTTTATACTCCTAGAAAAAGGAAACAGTAACAATTGGAAAAGATATGTAGAGCTCTTCAATATTAAGATAAGCCAATTACAATCATTGTTTAGTTTATACAGGAAGCATCCTTTATATCACTCTTTTTTGTATAACAACTCACTTATTTCTCACTAACTATTTTTTTAATATTTCACTCTCTTTCTTATTTTCTTTCACTACCAAAACTCTCTCATTCAAATTCTTACCTTCACTCTTTTTCTTTTCTCTCCCACTCTTTTTCTCTTTATTCTCTCTTTCAATTTTAACTGGTCCTAATAAACTTGCTTTGGAGTTAAAGGAACAATGTTAATGAGTTAATCATTCTTTATAAAGGTATAACTATTCTTGAAGTCATCATATGCCACCCTCTGATTATATTGTCCTAGTCTTCTTAATAGTATGTGAATAGCTTACATAAGTGCCACATCACACAAGACTTCATCCTTATACCTTATA
Organism: Erythroxylum urbanii; assembly: GCA_027568935.1. Taxonomy (NCBI): domain Eukaryota; kingdom Viridiplantae; phylum Streptophyta; class Magnoliopsida; order Malpighiales; family Erythroxylaceae; genus Erythroxylum; species Erythroxylum urbanii. The sequence continues at coordinate 481 of JAOQML010029352.1, read as the reverse complement.
ATAAAGAATGAAAACAAAACTTATTTATTTACCTTGATCTCCCTCATATTTATTAAGTTACTAAAGTTTGTATTATTTCAGATAATTTATAATGAACAACTGTAATTTTTTCATAAGAGTAGTACTAGTTAAGTTAATACAACTCCTTCCTTTTAATCATACTATATACTTTGTTATAAATGTGACATCTTGTATGGAAGATGTTTTACCTTTGTTGTTTTAACTCATTCTCTTTGATGTAAAGACTTAATGTTCTCCTAAAAATAAGCACATAGCCCTACAACAATAACAATGAACCAACCTTTGAAAGTCCCGTTGATATGTGGGATTTAGGGAGGTCTAGTAATACATAACCTTACCCTCAACTAGTAGAAAGTATGTTTCCAATAAACTCATATGAATATATATGTGTGTGCATGTATATATATATATATAGATATATAATAAAAATAAGTATAAATAAAAATATAAAAATAAGCAA
>JAOQML010029338.1:0-11267 GCA_027568935.1 Erythroxylum urbanii | reverse complement strand
TCAATTTTACCTAATATTTAATTATTATTCATAATAAAAATACAATTATATTAATATTTAATAATTAAATATAATATTATTTTTATCTATAAATATAAACTAAAAATAAGAAACAGAAAGAAAGGATTGTAACAAAAAAGCCTAAATAAAAACAAACACGTAAGTTATGATGCGCTATAATTACTTCACGCATTTATGGATGGTACTTGAAAATTACTGATAAGATCTTCCCATGACAACTCTGTATGAAGCCTTCAACCTTTTTTTTCTTAGAAAGGAGAGAAAGATAAAAGAAAAGAAAAACCCGAAACCAACACAAAATCAACTGTATCGCTTGCCCTGTCGATACATAATTCCTAGCCTATCGCTATGTAGGATAGAGATCGAGTCCGTTGGAGGTTCTGTGAGAATTCGCAATCCTATATGAACTCGCATTGCTAAGGTAGCCAGAAGATCGACGCTTTGATTCCCCTCTCTATAAACGTGGTAAAACTGCACAGTCCAGTTGTGCGCCAGCATCGTATGTATGTCCTGCACCAAAACAAAAACCTTAGTCAGTAGCCAATCAGAAGAGGAAAGAATATTGATGACCTCTAAAGAGTCCACTTCCAGTAAGATTTTCCGGTACCCAAGGCCCTAAGACAACTTCAGACCCTCCGCAATGCCCCTTAATTCCGCTTCCAACAGCGAACATGCCCTAAATTTGTGCAAAAAGCCTCTACACCATGGCCTTGACATTTATGGTAGTTAAAAATGGAGCAGATATTCTGTTCCGTAACCCAATTACGAGTACAGAGGTTTTCATATTTTAACGAGTGATCAGATCTTGATAAATAAGCCTATACAACAACTGTGAATGAAGCCTTGACATTTACATGGGAATGGTAACGGGTAAGTCATTTAATCTTTTTAATGAGTGATCAGATCTTGATACATGAGCCTATACGATAACTACGTATGAAGCCTTGACATTTACGTAGGAATGGTAACGAGTCAGTCTTTTAATTTTTTTTAAAAAATTTTAAAAATTAAAAAAAATATAGTAATGTAATTTTTTTAATTGGGTCTAAATTTAATTTGTTTAGCTTAGGTTTATTTGAGTTCTAACTCTTCTATATAAAATGATGATGTTTTGTTAAAATAATTAAGTCTCGAGTTAGTATGAACTTGGACCTAATTTATAAACCGGTCCATTAAAAGCCACTAAATTTAGGCGGCCAAGAATTATCATCCTTATATTTATGGATGGTACTTGGTAGTCTAAAATTAGTGATCAGATATAAGCCCTACAGAACTGGTCACCTTTCGATTAAGACAACCTTTTGCAAAAGTAAACTTCCCGTGAAAGTATTGCTCCAATGGATTAGAGTGATATGCTCTGTCCTCTCTCTAACCTCTAGCTTTCAACCCAACCCATAGCTTTACGATCCTTGCTTCTCCTTCCTCCATTACTGTCACTCTCCTTCCTCCATCTAGCTCTCCACAGCACCCTTCTGTTATTTGTTTTTCTGTTAATTCCTTCCTTCCACCTTCCTCTAATCCTCCACTTTACCCATTCACCCTCACCAGATCAGATCTATTACAAGGGCATTTTAGTCCTTTCCTTTTCCTACCCATTTTCTCTCCTCCCTTGTTTTCCTCTTTTAAAATTTGTCTCAACCTCTTTCAACAATGCAAGCTCTGCTTAACACTTTCCTTACTACAAAATAAGCAAATGACAAGGAGAATTTTCCTCCTTTACCCTCACTCTTTGGCCCAACTCAAGCCCCTCTACCCTCAACTACTTCACTATCACCAGTTACACCAGCAGCAACCCTCCCCCTTCACACAGTAACCATTTCCTTAACCTCTTCAACTTCTTCTAACCCTTCGACAGAGAGGAGAACCTGGAAGCAAGTGCTGCAGAACATGCTCTGCATAGGGGTCAAATCTTCAGAAAACTCTCTTATGGAGTTTTTCTGGAACAAAAGACCTGCTTTTTATGTCATCCAAAGATGGGCACAATCAGTTTGTAAGAACAAAAGGTTTGTGGAGGTTGTAATTGCATAAGATAAATACATTCTGTTCATATTTTTCTTTAAAACACAAACATCAAAAGTAGTCGAAGAAGGTCATGGCATGTTGCAAATTTCCCATTATTTTTGCAACCATAGCAGCCAGGATTTCAGATCGATTGTAAGGAAAAGAGACCAGTGCCAATGTGGGTAAATCTTTTTAATGTCCCTCTTAAATATTGGACAACAAAAGTCTTGAGTACGATAGCTAGTTTTCTCGATAAACCTCTATGTTTGGATATGATAGCTAGTTTTCTTAGTAAACCTCTATGTTTGGATGACAATATAGCAAATAGAAGGAGATTGGGGTATGCCAGAATCTGTATTAATATGGATATTTCCAACTGCTTACTAGAATCTATCCCTATTATGAGATTGGGTTTGATGGGTCCTTATACGAGGACAATGTGTCAGTTCAATATTAATGGAAATCGTCCCTTGTTGCTAAAGGTAAAAAATGGATCCCTACGAGTAGGACTTTCATTAGAGGGGACTATGAGGAATTGATGGGTATTGGACTCCCAAATACTGAGGTAAGACAGAATGAGGAAACCAAATACGTGTCTATTCCTGAAGATGGTAAAGAAAAACTTGAACTAGAAGGTGATAGGGAAAGATCAGTGATGGTAGATGATGCCGGGAAAATAAGGAGTGAATGCGATGTAGGGGAAGGAGACTTTGCTACAGCCAATGCTGAAGATAAAGGAAAAGAGGTTACTATGACTGGTATGAATGAGGAACAATTGTTGGATGACTCAACGGCCAATCTTGAGCATAATACTAAAGGGTTTGATCAAAAGGAAACGATTGGGACTACTACGGACAATAAGGAGGAGGATCCTACTATTGGAGAATTTTTGGCAGTCGCTAAAAGGAAAGGCTCTAAAACCAACATTGCTTAAATTATGACGATCTTAGCATGGAATGTGAGGGGAATCAACTGCCTTAAAAAGCTTTCGGATTTAAGGGATTTTATCTATAACATAAAGCCATGGATTTTTGCTCTTTTGGAAACTAAAACTAGATATGAAAACCTTAAATTATTGAATAAACTGGGATCAAAATGGAAATTTATCTCTAACCATCAAGCCCATAGGTTTGGGAGAATCATTATTGGAGATGATCCTACTTTGGTTGATGCTCAAGTCTTTACTACAAAGACGCAAGCCATACACCTAAAATGTAAACTCCTTCAAGTAAATGTTGACATCTTTGTCTCCTTTATTTATGGATCTAATCATGCCTTCTAAAGGAAACAATTATGGGATAGCTTAATTCAATTTCAGAATAGGGTCAGTGGGGTATGACTTCTATGTGGGGATTTCAATTCTACATTATATAGAACAAAAGCTAAAGGTAATTTCAGTCTGAGAAATTTCTCATCTGACTTCAATGAATGTATGGGTCAGCTAGGAATCTTGGATCTAAAGTCACAAGGGCATTTTTATACTTGGAGTAACAATTAGATGGGAAGATGGGCTTTGAGGAAAAAACTTGATCGAACTATGGTGAACAAAGATTGGATTTCACAGTTCCCAAATATTGTAACTTCCTTCTTAGACCCCTTATTCTCAGATCATATACCTATGCAAATTGAAATTCTAACTCATAATCAAGGTCGAAGAGGGCCATTTAGGTTTAACAACATATTAATTGATGATGATGGATTTACTGAGGCTTTGCATTAAGGATTGGAAGCTATGGTTGAAGGTACACACCAATATGTTTGTGTCCAGAAGCTTAAAGCTATCAAAAGGGAGATGAAAACTTTAATGATTGGAAGACCGTGCTCCACTTAGAAAGAAGTTACCATAGCTAGATAGAAACTGGAAATGGTTCAGTAGCAACTTGACTTGGATCCAACCAATTCTAGCCTATTGAATATTGAGAAAACCCTACTAATGTCCTATCTTTCTAAAGCTAAGGATCCTGCTAGCTTAATGGAGCAAAGAGCCAAAGTTAATTAGCTAAATGATGGTGAAAGGTGCTTAAAATTCTTTTTCAATTTGGTTTTAGCCAGAAGGAATGCTAACAAAATCTGCTCTCTAAAGTTACAAGATGGGGAGGAAATTTCTAATCAAGAGAACCTTCTTAAGGAAGCAGAGAGATACTTTAAGAATTTCTATGGATCCTCTCGAAACCTAACTATTTCAATCACTCTTGATTCCTTTATTCGCAAAAAGATCTCACAGGAACAAACTGCAGCTCTCATCAAACTAGTGGAAGATAAAGAAATAAAAGAGGTGATGTTTCAGATGCATTTGAATAAATCCCCTAGTCCTGATGGTGTTAATGGTTATTTCTTTCAAAAGACATGGCAAGATATTGGACCTATGGTTAAAAACGCAGTACTGGAATTCTCCTCTAATGGGATTCTACTGAAGGTGATCAACGAAACTCACATTTGTTTGATTCCTAAAACCTCTTGTTCCTTTACTTTGGATAATTATAGGCCTATTGCATGCACCAATTTTCTCTATAAGATTATTTCCAAAATCTTAGCAAATAGGCTAAAAATGGTACTTGATTTGTTGATCTCTGACAACCAGAGTACTTTCATACAATATAGAAGAATTGGAGATAATTTTCCCATAGTTTAGGAGTTGATGAAAGGGTATCAAAGGAAGAATAGCCCACCGAATTGTATCATAAAGGTGTACTTTAAGAAAGCCTTTGTTTATATTGAATGAGACTTCATCTTATGGACTTTAAAACTCTTGGGGTTCCCAGAGGAGTTTGTCAATTGGGTTAAGGCATTTATAACCACTCTTACTTACTCCATTCTAGTTAATGGTACTCCAACAGATTCTTTCAAGAGTGTAAAGGGCTTAAGATAAGGTGACCATATTTCCCCATATCTCTTCATTATCTATATGGAAGTCCTCAATTAGCTAATCCAACAGAAAGTGGGAAACAGTAAGTCCTTTAAATTTCATACTAAATGCAAGAAGTTAGGCTGATCAACTTATGTTTTACAGATGATCTACTGCTTTTCTCTAAGGCATATGGCAATTCTATTGGGCTACTCATATCAACCCTATATGAATTTAGGGATCTATCAGGTTTGGAGATTAATTTTACCAAAAGTCAGCATGTTTTAGCTACAGGGGCTAAGATAATGAAGAGCAAAATCTCCCAAATAATTGGAATGAATAAAAAACTAGCCCTACTGACCTATTTGGGACTTCCCATTACTACAAAAAGAATCCAATTTTTAGAATGCCAGTCATTGATTAATAAGATACATAGAAGATTGGGAATGTGATCTAATAGGGTGCTCTCTTTTGGAGGGAGGCTACAACTTATCAAAGCAGTGCTGAATTCCCTTCATATATATTGGTGCTCAAATATTTCTCTAGCTAAAGGGGTTATCGAATCTATTGAGAAGCTCTTCTGAGGATTCTTATAAGGAAACCTTAATTCAGATAGTCATTTTGCTAAGGTTAAATGGGAAGAAGTTTGCAAAAGGAAAGAAGAAGGGGGATTAGGATTGATTTCAATTGCCTCCTTTAATAGAGCAGCTTTGATCAGGAATCTCTGGAATATTCTCATAGAAAAGAAATCTCTTTGGATCCAATGGGTACACAGTTATATTCTAAAAGGCTCTAATATTTGGACTATTCCTATTAAACCTTCCTTCTTATGGCCCTTGTCCCAGTTATTAAAGCTTAGACCTATGCTTGAACCTCTAATCTCATGTAAGATTGGGAATGGAGACAAGATTGGGAATGAAAATCCTTAGGTTTTTCAACTATGGTATGATATTCCTACCAATGAGAAGGTAAAATCATTACTACTAAGAGGTCAATGGAACATTCCAGCTGAGCTTCAGTATCTGACACCTAGATATCAACCAAACCTATATACGAAGGATACTTTCCATTGTCTCAACCTGCCTCTAAACACCTTCAATATTTCAAAATTTAGGAAGTGGAAAAATCGCAATAGTTTAGGACAAACTTGGTTTCCTATTATCTGGCAAAAATCACTCATGACAAGCTACTCTATCCTTTTATTGCTTACGATGCTTAACGAGTTAAGTATTATAGATAGAATACAATTCATGTCCACCAATTCAGACTGTGTTCTATGTGAGATGGAACCAGAATCAAAGGATCATCTTTTCTTCAAATTCCCCTTCTCACAGTTTATATGGGAGCGGATTAAGGCATTAAATTTTATCTCTAATGCAGGTACAACTTTCACAAAAGCTATTGAATGGCTTCTGAAGTTGACCTACACTCCTAAATCTAATAAGTATATATATATATATCATCTCCTTCGCTTCCTCCATTAAGGAGATTTGGTAAGAGAGAAATAATAGGAGATTCCATAATAAGGCACATATAAGGGAGGAGGTTCTCAACTCTCTAATTGGTGGAATCATAAAGAAACTTCTGTGTTCAACTAGGTCAAAAGGTTTATACCCTAATCTAGCATTATCATGGAGAATCAACTACTAATATCAAGCAGGGGAAATTTAAAGAAGGAAGGATGATAGTACCTGTAAACTGTTAGGCTCTACTGAGGCAAATGTCTCTATGCTAGATGAAAGAAGCTAGACTCCATAAAGTGTTGTTTGGAAGCCATTGAACGCTTATAAATGAAATCGAAAGTATCTTCAACGGAGAGAGGAAATATAAATTAGTTAAAAGAAGAAGATTAGCTCTAAATGAAACCATGGAGATGAAGCAAGTTCTTACCTTATGAGGCTGATCTTCTATGTCACCGTACAAAAGGCAGAAAGTCGTATGACTGGAGATAGCACCTATACAGGCCAGATCCATCCAAGTAGCGAGAAGGATCCATCGAGAACACTAACTAGAGACTCCATTGATTAAGAGCAAGATGAAGAAACAAACACAAGACAGAAATTCCTTACCTTGATAGTTATCGTCAGAGGAAAGAGTTGAAGAGAGACTTGAGAAATCTACCCTAATTCAGAAGCTTCTGGAGTTGCATCCAGATGGGGAATAATGTTTTACCCTAAAGAAAGCACTCTATGTCATTTTTTTGGGTATCTAATGAAGTCATTTTAATGATTAAGTTATCCAACGTCATTTGGTCTGTTATGTGGAATGAGCTTGCTATCTTTATAACTAATACTGGATGAAAGACAAACTCTAACTTGTATTTCATGAATTATCTCAATTCAATTTTAACTTTTCAAAAAAAAAGAACCGGTCACCTTTCACAATGGGAGTCTTTACAAAAAAAAAGACTAATTAAATCTTTTCAGGATACAATTAATGTAGGTTTTTGAGACAATTTGTGAATACCATTGGTTTTATCACGAAACATTTATATGCCCGAAACATATGATGCTTCATTATAATTCTTCGTGTAAAACTGATTAAGCAATAATTTTCCTATCTCAATTAATATATCAACGTCATTTACTACGAGCAAGATATCATCAACTTTTATATCTATGCATTGATATAAAAATATTTTCCTTAAACTTGTTACCAATGAAAATTTTATCAAACTTGAGGTATACCATTGCTTTACATCTTATTTTAACCTATAAACTAACTTTTAAAGCTTACAAGCTATGTTTTCATTCTCAGCTATCTCAAAACCAATAGGTTGAAACATGCAAACATTTTCTCTTAAATCTCCATTTAAGAAACTCATTCTTACATCTATTTAATGAAACTCTAGGTCAAAATGAGTTGCAATTATGGTAATGACTTGTAAGGAGCCTTTAGTAGAAATAAGAGACAAGGTCTCTAATTTAGTCTAACACATTTTCGTTGGCTATAACTTTTAGCTACTACTCTTGCTTTATATCCTTAATTGATCTTTGGTAACACACACTTGGTCTTGAATACCTGATTGCATCCAACGGACCTTCAACCTTTTAGTAATATTTTAAAAACTGGACCGGACATTAAACTGGTCGATGAAAAGGTTTAAGGTTTAGAGGTTCAACCTGTAGTGAACCGCTACAAAACCGGTATATAATAAATAAGAATTAAAACTTATAGGAATAAGTAAAAATAAATATTTTATTGAAATAAAAATAAGAAAGTTTTAAAATGCTACAATTATGGTTAAAAAAAGGTCACTTAAAAAAGCATTGTTGGAATTTAATTAAGAAAATTTTTCAGTCTTTAAGAAAATTTTGCAAGTACTTCAAATGATCGTAATGTTCTATATTATGAAGCAGTAACAATAATTGAAAGTAGGAAGTCAATACTTCATATATAGCTCATCTACTTGAGAGCTATTCTTCACAAAACCTCTAAAAAAGAATTGGTTCTATCGTCGTGATCCTATCTTAGGAGGACTTGTACAATTATATGATGATTATCCTCTAAAGTTATCGGTAATAGGACCATAAAGTTGAAAATGTATGATAATACAATTTATACTTTTTAAGAAATATAACATATAGAGGGCTTGAAGAAGAATTAGTTGTCTGTGGGACAACTAGTTGAACTTGGGTGCAAAAGAGAAATTTTCAATAAGATTTTAAAGATAATTTGAGGTGAGTTTGTACTTATAAAGGAAGAAAGGATAGGTGCAAACTTGTATAAGTTAAAAAGAGAGACATTGCTGGAATGAGAAGCATCAATCGCATCAAAAAGTCCAAGTGAAAGATTTTCAATATTATAGCATCAAAAACTTGAACATATATCTAAACAAGGAATGAAGATCCATACTGAGCAAAATTTGCTCTTTTAACTCACATAGGTATCACTATCATTTTGCTAACATTATGATACAATTAAGTGACACTGTGAAAATTTTAACATATCAAATTGAAGAAGTATGGTCGTTCTTAAATTGGTTCACTTTGATGTGTGACAATCACCAACTCCATCCCTAGGATTTGAAAAGCACTTTATCTTTTTTATTAAAGATTATTCTAAGAGGTGTTAAATGTACCCTATCAAAAGGAAATCATATGTGTTCTTAGTCTTCTGAGTTTCCAAAAACACATAGAACTTGATTTTACTAAAAAGATTAAGTATTTAAGGACTGATAATAGAGGCGAATATATTGATAATAAATCAAATGAATTTTATAAGCAAAGAGAAATTAAAAGACAAATCACTATTACATATATTGCTAAAAAGAAAATGAGTGGCAGGCAGATGAATAGAACTATATTAGAAAGAAAATGAGCGATGTTGAGAGTTGCAAACCTATATAACACTTTCTAGCAAGAAGCAATCAGTAGTTCATTTTATATAGTGAATCGAGTTTCATTAATTATAAATTCAGTTTAAGTTGTCATAGGAGATGTGGATTAGAAGATTACCAGATTATTCTAAATTCCGTCTATTTGCAAATCATTTGTACATAATGTATAATATCAAAGAAACCATGAAATTAGATATAAAATCCAAGAAACACTTATTCTTAAATTATACAAATGGAGTGAAGAGTTGTTGCCTTTTAGATCCCACTGTCCACAAGGTTATTGTTAGCGAGGACGTCGTGAAGAAAATTACAAACAAAATGAAAAAAGAATAACACTTGGGAAAGAATTTTAAAGACTGTAATATAGGTAGAAAAGGAATTTCAAACTTTCTTAAAATCAACATAAAAGCAAGATGTTTAAAAAGTATTTTAGCCTGAAGCTTCAAAAGTTCGTTAATCAAAATCCATAAAAGGCCACCAAATTGGCACTTAGATTATATAATGGAGGGTAATATAACATACTACCTTTTAACAGAGGATAGAGAGACATTAGCTCTCCAAAAAGCATATAATAATATAAATGCCTTTGAGTAGAAGATACAATGAAGGAAGAAATTGAAAATTTTCATAAAAAATTAAAACTTATACCATTAACACAAGCAAGGAAGCTAATTGGTAATAAATAAGTCTTTAAGATCAAATGAAATGGTGACTATCAAATGAAGTGATATCATGAACGATTGGTTGTAAAACAGTATGCTAAGAAAGAAAGAATTGATTTTAATGAAATATTTCTCTTGAAGTTCAACTTACTATGGTCAAAGTAGTCCCAAAAATGTTCACTATATTTGACTTACATTTAGAGTAGTTAGATGAGAAAAATTACTTTTCTTTATAAATATCTTAATGAAAAAATTTATATTCTCCAGTCAAAAGATTTTAAAGAAAAAGCAAAAAAGGAATTTGGTTTGTAAGTTAAACAAATCTTTGTATAGTCTTAAACAAACGCCAAGGTATCAATATAAGAGATTTGGTTCCTTTAATGTTACATTACAATATGAAGGAAATTTTTGTAAAAAGCCTTCGAATAATATAAATAGGGTCCTAAGATACATTAAAGATACCTTTGATGTTACATTACAATATGAAGGATTAGATTTTATCATCAAAAGATACATTCACTTTGATTACATGAGTGACCATGATAGAAACAAATTATTACATGTTATGTGTTCACACTTGCTAGCTAGATTGTAAGTTGGGTTTCAAAGCAACAATCAGTCATGGTTGTGTCAATAATGGAAGAGAAATACGTAGTAGCTACACAAGCTAGTAAATAACTCGTATGGTTGAAATTGGTGTTTGAAAAACTTAGGCATAAATAGCACAAACTTTCATTATTTTGTGACAGTCAAAATACTTTGCATTTAGCAAGGATTCTAATATTAATTAAAAATCAAGTATATACGAGTTCAAGTCTCTTTATTTGTCAGAAAGTGGAGGAATGAACTATATATATGTACAAAGAATATAACAAAGACAATAATAGTCAACAATGACAAGTTTATTTTATATCAATACTCATATAGCTGCCAAAAATTTAGGCAACTTGATAATGACAAGGTGGTATGAAGATTCATTGACCCTTAATCAAATCTTTAAGTGGGAGATTATTGGAAAAATCTAGATAAAAAATAAATATTGGAATTTGTGGTCATTATGACAAAATAAAATATGTGGCTATAATTAGTTTGTTACACTTATAAATACCTATTGATCTTTTTATTTCATGTATTAAAAAACAAATTCAAGCATCCAAAAGTCGATTTTGTTAAATTTCAATAAGTGAATGTTTATATTATAACTCTGTTTTGCTCATAACAATATTTTGTATATCATATTTCTTCTAATTTTAACTGAGTTATTATCTTATTTTGTCATGAATCTTATTTCAATAAGTGAATGTAACACCCCAACTCCCGCGCGGACCCGAACCCGATATCGACAGTGATACCCGAATTCGTGCCCCGCGAGGGTGGCGTGTCACATCACTTAACACTT
>JAOQML010029245.1:0-11273 GCA_027568935.1 Erythroxylum urbanii | reverse complement strand
CCACTAGTCACTATTCTTCTAAAGATAATGCACATCAACCAATCACAAGAGCAAAAGTACATGCCAAAGTTGCTATGAAATTCTCCAATCAATTCATTCCCTACTCATGATTAAATAATCCTATAAGCAATAGAAAACGAGCAAATGTTTCTTTGTTTATTTTAATCTTTTTCATTTTAATTGAAAACTTAAAAACTAGCAAAAATAAACCAATAAAGAAACACATATGCATAAAAAAATTAATGCGAAAATTTAAAAACAAAGAAATTTATTTCCCTTAGTTTGCCTCCTAAAAAGCGCTTTTGTTTAAGGTCACTGGCTCGACTCCTTCTTCTCCTACATGACAAAATTATGATCTTCTGATGGCACGTACAGTTCTTCAACGTGAGGTTCTTCAGGATAGGGTTTTGGTTGATAGCCATTCCCATTTAGCTCCTTCCCTATCCTCAGACTTTCATTCACGATGAGTTCATACAGTCTAGAAAGATCTCAAATGTCTCTTCGCCTTTTTCTTCCTTATTTAATTCCTCCAATCTGCTATGTAAATGTGAAGAGTCATTCTCAACAACAAAATTGAACTTAGTACTTACCTCATAGCTAAAAGATATGTCTTTTTATGCTTCGAGCTCCTCCTCTGATTCTTCTTCTTCTTCACAAGCAATTCCTTGAGTACTACACTCAAGATTCTCAAGCTCCTCTTCACTCTGTAAGGTTTCCCCGCTAATATCCATCAGTTACTCCTTAGGTTGATATGGTTGCATCTCTTTATTTTGTGATGCTAGGAGGTTGATAGCTTCCATCAATTGATCCGCCTGGCTTGTCAAGTTCTGGATTTTAGAACTTGTTTCTTACTGGAATTACAAAGTGTTAGCAACATACACATTAACTAATTCTTCCATGGATGTACCTGAGTCTTGATAGGATGCTTCTGGTATGTACGAAAATTGTTGTGCTTCCTGCAAAATATCATGGAAGTAATTCAGCTGATTATTGTTAAGTATGGATCACACACACAACAGTGAAAAAGGGACAGAAAGTTAGAAAGAACAAAAACACATAGATTTAACGTGGTTCGGCAATTTGCCTATGTCCATCAGCTACTAGGAATTTTTTATTATCACTATGTTTTCTGCATGTACACCAGGAAAAAAACAACCACCCCTATTTATACTAATAAGAGCTAGAGTAACAATAGGAAATTAAACAAGAATAGGAAACTATACAACATTAGGAAACTGCATAGGAATAACAAACTCTACAGAAATAGGAAACTACCTCCTAATCTTACTCCTACTCTACTTCCTAATTGGGCTCCACGTCTAATAATCTCCCACTTGGAGATTATTGTAGGAACCAACCATTTTTCCCTATCCAATGCACTTTAGCAACTTCACGAGCCATCTAACCGCTCAACCTCCATAACCATGGAGGCCAACTGAGGTCTTGCACAACCACAGTTTCCTAGCATCAACAACCTTGGCAAGCATGTCTGTTGGATTTGTGCTCCCTAAAACCTTCTCCAATTGCATCACACCATCTTCCAACAAACTCCTTCTGAAATTATATCTCCTGCGGATGTGCTTAGTTCTGGAATGGAACATAGGATTCTTAGCCAATTGAATGGCACTCTGACTATCACTAAAGAGTACACAATCCCACTGCTGTTTGCCAATTTCCTCCATAAAGTCTTGCAACCAAACCATCTCCTTTCTAGCTTCAGATATAGCCGTATACTCAGCTTCTATAGTTGACATAGAGACACATTTATGAAGTTTTGACATCCAGTTAACCACTATTCCACCAATAGTGAAGACATACCCGGATGTGCTCTTGCTACTATCCACTTCTCCACTAAGGTTAGCATCAACGAACCCCTCTAGCACCGCCTTGCCTTTTCCAAAACAAAGTGCAGTAATAGATGTACCATTCAAGTATCTCAGAAGCCACTTCACGGCTTCCAATGAGCTTGTCCTGGATTTGACATATACTTGTTAACTACTCCCACTGCATATGTTATTTCAAGTATAATGCAGACCATAGAATACATCAAACTACCAATTGCTGAGGCATACAGTACCTTAGACATGTAATCTCGCTCCTCAAATATCTTGGGAGGTTGCTCCTTGGACAATTTGAGATGACTTGTCAAAGGTGTAATCCTGGGCTTTGCATCTTCAACTCTGAACATGTTTAGCACTTTCTCAATGTATTGTTCTTGAGATAGTTTTAGCATCCCAACCGATCTGTCCCTAGAAATCCTCATACCAAGAATTTGCTTTACAGTACCTAAATCCTTCATCTTAAAATTCTCTAACAGCTTTAGATTGTTGATCTCTTTCATGCATAAACCTGTAATCAGCATATCATCTACCTACAAGAGCAAAATAACATAAGAATTACCAAAATTCTTGAAAAAACAATAATGATCCTTATCACTCCTATGGAACTCGCTATTGCACATGAAAGCATCAAACTTCTTGTACCACTGTCTCAGAGCCTACTTCAACCCATACAAGCTTTTAATAATCTTGCACACCTTGTGTTCCTTACTAGGAATCACATAACTCTTAGGTTGCTTCATATATATGTCCTCCTCAAGTTCACCATGTAAAAACATTGTTTTTACGTCCATCTACTCAAGATGTAAATCTTCAGTTGCAACAATACCTAATAAGATTCAAATAGTAGTTAATTTCAAAACAGGAGAGAAATTTTCATTATAATCAACACCCTTATTTTGTGAGTACCCTTTAACCACCAATTTGGATTTGTACCACTTCCTATGATCAGGTTCATCCTTGATTCGGTACACCCACTTGTTGAATAAGGCCTTCTTCTCGACAGGCAGTTTAGATAATGCCCAGGTTTGATTCTTTTCAAGGGAGCTCATTTCCTCATCTATGGCTTGCTCCTACTTGATAGAATCATCCACCTGAACAACTTCATCAAAAGACTCTGGTTCGCCATCATTATTTAACAACAGATAATGCAGGGATGGAGAATACCGTTATGGTGTCCTTGACACTCTAGTAGTCCTTACTGCAAACTTTGTTTTAACTTGTTCTGGCTCAACTGTAGCAGTTTTAGGAACTAGAACGTTTTTAAGACACCCCTGAGATCTTACTGCAACATCAGCCGGCATGATTTCCTGCAACTCTACCATTTCAGACTTGTCTCTCGCCTTTTCTGTATTATTGGAACCTACCAAAATCTTGTCTTTGTATAGAACATTACATCACAGTGTCTCAGGATCTTTCTATTCTTCTTATCCCAAATTATAACCAAACTTATCATAACCATATCTAATGAAATAACAATTAACAGCCTTAGGATCTAATTTATCTCTCTTCTTAGGATCAATATGTACGTAGGTAGTATAACTAGAAGTCTTAATATGAGAGAGATTTACCTCCCTTCTTGACCATAATTCTCTGGAATCTTGAAATTCAAAGGAACTAAAGGCCCTCTGTTGATCAGGAAGGCTATTGTATTCACTCCATCTGCCCAGAACGTTTTTGGCATCCCCGCGTGCAATCTTATGCTTCTCGCTCGCTCATTTAACGTTTTGTTCATCCTTTCGACAACACCATTCTGTCTTGCTTTACCAGGAACTATCCTGGTTAATCTAATCCCACTATCTGCACAGAACTGCTTGAATTTTGTCTTGTCATATTCACCTCCATTATCAGACCTTAGACACTTGATCTTCAAACTAATATGATTTTTAAGTTCAGCTTTCCACCTTTTAAAAATAACAAACACATCAGATTTATTTTTCATAAAATAAATCCATACCTTTCTGCTGAAGTCATCAATAAAGGTGACATAGTATCTCGAGTCACTAAGAGATGAAACTGGTGCTAGTCCCCACACGTTCGTGTGAACTAGCTCCAACCTCTTTACCTTTGGTTCCCGTCCAATCTTTGAGAAGCTGACCCACCCTTTTTTGCTTACTCAGAACACAACTTTCACAAAGACCCAAATCAACTGACTTCAAACCTGGTAAAAACCCTTTTGTTTGCAAAATCTTCATCCCTTTCTCACTCATATAACCAAGTTTGTTATGTCATATCCTTGAATTATCTACATTTGCAGCAACAGCTACCATGTTCGAGCATCCTACTGTTGTGTACAATTTCCATGTTAGCACACCTCGTGCTACTACCATAGCACCCTTGATAATCTTCTAGGAACTGTCCCCAAACACCATTCTCTAACTAGTTCTATCTAACTGACTCATTGAAATCAGATTCTTCTTCAGGTTAGGCACAAACCTATCATCCTGCAATTTCTGCAGACTCTTAATAGAAGTCTTAATGTAGATATCCCCCTTCCTTATAATCTCCAAAGGCTTGTCATCAGCAAGATGCGCCTTACCAAATTTTCCAGAGACAAAATTCTGGAATAATTCTCTACATGGAGAAGAGTGAAACGATGTTCCAGAATTTAAGATCTAGGATTCTATAGGGCTGTCCACGCTCAAGACTAGTGCATCATTAATATCATCTATGGTGGAATTCACATAATCGTTGTCATCATCTTAAGGCTGCAAATTCTTCTTCTTCTTTGGTTTTGGACAATCCTTCTTAAGATGTCCATTATCCCCGTAGTTTTAGCAAATAACATTAGTTCTCCCTTTTGATTTTCCCCACCCTTTTGACTTCCCTTGATTATTCTAACCTCGCTATTTACCTCTTCCTCTACCTTCCGCACTCAAGACGCTACCTAATGATTCCACTAATTCCTTCTTGCAAATGCTTTCACTAAGAATTATATCCCGGACTTTATCAAATTTAAACGTGTCAGATCCACGAGAACTACTAACCGCAACTACAAGTGTATCCTATGAATCAGGTAGAGAAGATAACATATTTAGGGCTTTAATTTCTTCACCGAACTTAATTGACTATTGATCATATTAAATTTGGTAATATGATCAACCACGTAACTACCATCAAACATCTTAAGATTAAACAAATGACGTATCAAAAATACCTTGTTAATGGTAGATGGTTTCTCATACATATTCGCCATAACCTTTAACAATCCTACTGTCATTTTCTTATTCATGATATTGAACGCAACATTTCTGTCCAATGTCGATCTGATTACACTTAGCGCTTAGTGATCCAAGCGTTCCCACTCGAAATCCTCCATCTTTTCCGGCTTCTTTCCAGTTAGGGGCTAGTGTAGATATTTTTGGCATAGATAATTTTCAATCTGCATCTTCCAAAACTTGAAATCCCTTCCATCGAATTTCTCAATCTTCACCTTCCTATCTTCCATCGTTATAAACCATGTGACTTACCTAACCTCACTCTAATACCAGTTGTTAAGGATGGATCACACATACAACAGCAAAAAAAGGAAATAAAGTAAGAAAGAACAAGAACATACAGATTTAACATGGTTCAGCAATTTGCCTACGTTTACCAGCTGTTAGGAATTTTATATTATCACTGTGTTTTTTGCACGTACAACAGGAAAAAACAACCACCCCTATTTATACTAATAGGAGCCAGAGCAACAATAAGAAATCAAACAGGAATAGGAAACTATACAGCATTAGGAAATTGCATAGGAATAACAAACTCTACAGGAATAGGAAACTACCTCCTAATCCTACTCCTACTCCACTTCTTAATTAGGCTCCACGTCTAACAATTATCCCTTCAATAATAAAAGTTAGGTTGATCAGTCCAAACATTGTTATACGATTAAGAATATGAATTAAAGAAAAAATTACTCCCATCTATGTCAAATTTAATTTTTAACTTTTTTATAAAAAAGAAACAAAAAATGAAAAGATTACTAAATAACTAAAAAGAAACCAATTACGAACAAATATATACAAAACACCAATTAAAATCAATAACAAAACCTAAACACCACACTCCTCGGCAACAACGTCAAAATTGACAGGCGCGTCGTAACGGTAGTCAAAATAAAATAACTAGATTATTACTATAGCAGTGGTGAGTCTAGGTTGATCCCACAGGGAGTGTTTGGTTAGCTGATGAAACGAAATTAATTGACGTTTAGGTAATGGGGGGTTTTAGATTTAATAAGAAAATAAAATAAAATAAACCTAATGAAAACAAATTAAAGAAAACATGCAAAAAATGACAAAATTAGGGAATATGATAGGAATTTGGTTCTTTGGTTCAATCCTGGCCTACACCCTAATTAAGCATAATTCATTGATTTGTTGTTCTTTTATCTCTCTTAGCAATTATCAGTCGTAGATTAACAACAAGCTCTGTTAATCTCGATTTTTCCTTAAATCCTAGTTAATTACAAAGCGCTCGTTAATTAACCCTAGCTATCAGGAAACCTAGAATAAGCTCTCTAAGTTTATCCGGACAACTACCTTACAAATCAGAAAATAGACTAATCTAGATAATAATCACACAAGCTCCAATTATTTAACCTATGTTATGTTATCTCTAATGATTCGGAATCATTAATTGCTACATATGAATTGGGAATACAACGATCACGTCGAATCTAGTAATGGGTTTTCATAAAAAACGTTTCAATAGAGCATTAAAATCATCATCATTCAAATACCCAATCAATCCATACAAGATAACATAATCAATTTCTAATGAGAGAAAGAAATAACAAAACAATAAAAAAAATGATTAACTTAGGTCGTCAGTGTCGATGCTGCCTCTGAACTGGTGTCAGGATGTCTAGCCCTCCGTGAGTCTATCCTAAGAAAATACTTCAGCCCCCGTTCAATGTCCTAGCTAAAACCCCCTAGATTATTTCTTCACTATCGCGCCTCCCTCCTCTCTGTCACAAGCCCTCTCCATTCTCTTCTTTTGTTTCTACCTCCTCTCCACTATTCACTGATTTGACAAATTAATATGTTTGGACCACCCTATTATTCACACTTCTTTTGTCGCAAGCTCCTCTTCTCTTCCTTCACTACTATTTTGTGATGTGACAATTTAACTTGTTAGATCATGCTACTATTCACTCCTCATGCTAGCTACTCTCTGTTTTTCCTCTTGCTTTGCTGTATTTTGTTCTTCTTCTTTGGTTGTACATCATCGTTCCTTCATCCTAGTTGCTGCATCCAAAGATAGCATTTCTCATTTGGCTATACGCTACTCTAGTGTGAAATGTCTACATGCGTCCACAAACCATTCACGCTACTATCGTTTTAATTATTGACCAAACGTTTGCGTTTTGTTTCATCAGCTACTTTGTCGTTTTAATGTTTTCCTTACTTGTCCAAATGCTGGTGTTTTCTTCATGGATTGCTACCCTTTTTGCTTCATTCTAGCTGCTGTGTTGTTTTATTTAGCAGCTTCTTGGTTGTCTTCTTTTGTGTTTTCTTTCTTTTTTTCTTGTCTTTTAATTTTCTTCTTCTTGCTCCATGAATACAAGTGAAAATTAATCTGCGAAAAATGGCCTAAATGTAGTGCTTTCAACTCACTTTAATTTCTTTGCTTCCAAATTGTACCTAACATCATATATGAACTAAAGTGAGTATCTTAAGCATTTTCGTATCATTAATTGCTAAGTGTAAATGATTAAATGTATAAACAATTAAACACATATCATTGTCCAATTTTTGCTTTATTATCCAATCTTGGTCATACTACAACCGACACCTTTACTACCTTACTTTACTATCATTTTGTTGCTCCTTGCTTGGCCTCCTGCACTGCCGTTTTGCTTCTTCTATATACGTTAAATGTTAGCCCTTCACATACAAATCCATACACCGTGAGTGTTAATTTCTAGCAGCCCTCTTCCATAGTTTTTATGCTTTATCCCATTATTTTATGCTTTTTCTTGTCTTCTCTTGATCTAATCTTCCTCTTCTTGCTCTAAGAAGACAAGTGAATATGGATCTTCAAAAGACAACCCTAACTATAGTGATTTCAACTCACTTTAACTCCATCAGTTACAAATTATGCTCAAAACTACATATGAACTAAAGTGAGTATCTTAAGCAATTTCATATCATTAATCACTAAGTGTAATAGAGTAAATGTATAATTAATTAAGCACATATTAGTTTATATACCCTTTTACCTGAGCATACTCAACCTTGGATTGATATTTCTATGGATTTTGTCATAGGTTTACTAAGGTCTCAAATTAAGAAGGACAACATATTTGTTGTTGTTGATCAGTTTAGCAAAATGGATCATTTTATTGCATGTTCTAAAACCAATGATGCAACACATATTGCTAATTTGTTCTTTAAGAAGGTTGTTCTATTGAATGGTTTGCCCAAGACAATGGTTAGTTATAAAGATGTTAAGTTTTTAAATCATTTTTGGCACACTTTGTCGACTAAGTTAGTAACTAAACTCTTGTTTTCTATTATTGTACATCCCCAAATTGATAGGCAAACAAAAGTAGTTAATAGGACACTCACTATTTTGTTGCATACTATCATATATAAGAACTTAAAATGATGGGAAAACTGTTTGCCACATATTGAGTTTGCCTACAATAGGTCTGTTCATTCTAGTAATTCCTTTTTACCTTTTGAAGTTGTTTATAGCTTTAATCCTTTAACTCCTTTGGATATTTTATTGTTAACTACTGATGATCATGTTAATCTTAATGTGAAGAAAAAGGAAGATTTTGTGAAGGATTTACATGCTAAGGATTGGGCTAACATTGAAATGAAAAATGAAAAAAATGCAAAACAAGCTAACAAGGGGCATAGAAACGTTATTTTTGAACCTGGAGATTGGGTATGGGTGCACATAAGGAAGGAACGACTTCCCAAAAAAAGGAAGTTCAAATTGCAGCCTAGAGGAGATGGACCTTTTCAAGTCTTGGATAGGATCAATGACAACGACTACAAAATCGATTTGCCAAGCAACTATAGTAATATTAGTACTACTTTTAATGTTACTGATTTATCTTTGTTTGATGTAGGTGATTCGAGGATGAATCCTTTCAAGGAGGGGTGGAATGATGGGGATCAAGATACTGATCGAATGGTTCCAGATGATGTTAGCAAATTTTCTTGAGACCTATTGCAACGAATTGAAGGTCCAATGACTAGAACAAGAACAAAACAAATGAAAGAAGCTTTGTAAGGATTAATCATGGACATGCAAGAAAAGGAGGCTATTATTGAAGGTGTTAAGGCATTAATAAGATTAATTACTTATCTTCATATACAAGATGTTGGACAAGAATTAGTACATGGTGAACCAAGCTTGGAATCCAAGATACAAGGCTAATCATCACGCATGGGATTAAAGGTAGCCCAATCGGTGTAATTAAGATGCGATCAACAAATAGGCCGGTTATGTTACTTTAATTAAGCTGATAAGTGTAAATTGCATCTTGTTTTAAGGCATAGTTTGATATGTGTTTAGCTATTAATTCAATCATTTAGTATGCGCTTAGGTTAGAATTGTGTTAGTTTGTTAATTATTTGTGTTTTAAGTGTTTTAAGGGTTAGTACAAGCTTTTGAGCTTAAATATTATGTTTATAAGGTACCTTGATGTGTTTACTAGTGTTTTAAGGTTAATATCAAAGAACGGAGGAGTTTCGGAAGACATTTAGGTCGAAACAATGGCCCATGATCGTGGCTTGATAGTGCACGATGGTGACAGAAAGGCTTGACATAGGCCACGATCGTGGACCGCGTCTAGCAGATGCACAACCACTTCCAAACTTCGCGTTTCGATGGATTTTTGGACCTTTCAAACCTTTAAAAAAGCCTAGTTCAACCTTAAACACAAACGAACACAAATAGAACAAAAAGAACAGAAAGAGAGAGCTTTTTACATCAGCCAAATTTCGAACCCTAGAGAGAGCTTATCGAGAGATTGAGAAAGGATCGAAGGAAGAGAAACACAAAGAAGAAGCCACACGAAGTACTTCCCGGAACAAGAGGTTCTCTGCTGTTGCTACCTCTGCCATTCCATTCCAATCATATTTTCTAATTTATTTTCAATTTTATTGATGTATAGAATTGAGATAATTGTTGAGAATAGGATTTGTTAAATGTTAAGTTATGTTTATACTCACTTTCAGGATTTTGTCGTTGATATTAATGAAAGTTGATTGTTTATTTTTTTATTGAGTTATTATGATTGAATTTCTGTTCTTAATAATTTAGTAATAAACTAAGAGGGTGAACCGAGTGAAAATCATCATATTTGACTAACGAGAGTGAGGTAGTTTGATAGATTAAGAATTGAATCAAACTAGTAAATTTATGTAATGAGAGATCATGCATAGGTTTTTGGTAGGTTATTGGAAAAATTCATAACTAATTAAGGTTTTGGGTCAATTGGAAATTGAGAGATTACAATTCTATAATCTAATTAAGGTTTATCAATTAAGGTTAAAGATTATAACCCAAAAGAGACTAATCCATCCTAATATTGTCTAGACCTAATAATTCAGTAATTTCCTAATCAATTAGGTTTCCATTAAGGTTGGATTAAAATTAAAACCCCCTTTCTCTCAATTGGTAGTTGCTAGGTTGATTCTTGATTGGGTTGTGCAAATTGCTATCTTTTTTATAATTTTTAAATTTAATTCTTGAGATTGATTTTTGATTGAATAATTTTCTGCCTAGTTGTTTATTTTAATTATTTGTGAATTTGAGTTAAGCCTTAGATCTTACGATTAAATTACTCCTCCTCGTGGGATCGATACCTTAGGTACTACGCGAATGACTCGTGCACTTGCTGTATTATCAAGGTTAAAAATATTAAAACTTTATCATATAGAAAACTGCAATCAAGTTTTTGGTGCCATTGTCAAGAAGACGATTAGTTTAGTTCTTTAGTCCAAGGTCTTTTTTTTTAATTTTAAAAAAAATTGGGGCATAAAGTAGAGAAACATCAAGATTTCTTAGAGTGAGAATGAGACATCTGAAGAGTTAAATGCTAAAAAGAGATAAAAGAATGATCATAGAGGATGTATATTATAGGGAGCAAAGGACTCTTGCATATTTCAATAAGCCTCAATTTAGTTAGGAAAATCATCATCCTTATATGAACTTGTACACTCCGGGGTGGCAGAACCACCTAAATTTCTATTGGTCCAACAATGTAAGGACTCACTTAGGACATCAATACCTATTAAGAATTCAGCAAGATGAGTCCAGTTTATCAGATTCTAAATTGGATAAGATCCTGGATAAGCTCACAAATATGGAAGAGGGCCAGAAGAGACTAGAAGAGCAAATTGAGCAAGTAACAAAAAATCATGCCGCTTCTATTCACAATCTGGAGATTCAAGTAAGACAACTTTTCTGTGAATTTTGTAA
>JAOQML010029193.1:0-11276 GCA_027568935.1 Erythroxylum urbanii | reverse complement strand
TATATTAAAAAAATAGTTTCAATTTTTAAATTTTAAAAATTAAAATTAAAATGACGAAAATTTATATTTCCTTAAATTAGAAATTAAATAAATATTATTTTTACAAACCCAAATTCATATTAAGCACGTTGGTACTACATTTAAAGAAAAACTTCTGGTATAATCCGACCGAACCTATTCTCAAGCTTATTTTTAGTGATCTTTTAGCCCTTCATAATGCAAATTCAAAAGGATCTCAAGAAGTTTTTAATTGAGTTAATTCATAATTGAGAACTTATATTAAAAAGACTTCCAGTGTTCTTAAGGCTCGAAAAAAGATATTAGAGAAAATGATAATGTTGACTTCTTTTGCTAATGCAATCTGCTTATTGCTGAACAAGGCCGTAATGTGAAACCCTCCATTTTTATCGTATTCCATTCTATTCCGTTATAAATTCTTATTTCAAACGATGGAATAATATTACACTTCATTTTATTCCACCCAATCAAACATAGCATAATAGACAAATGAAAAACTTAAATCGGAATCAAACATTTAACTAAAAATTTATTGAGACAAAAGTTAATTAACAATTTAACAATAACATCTTAATAAAACTTTCTTTTATATTTTTATAAAGAAATTATTTCTTTGACTTGAAACTTTGACTTTATGTTCGTAAAGTTGGTTTAAGGCTCACCTTCACTAGCTTATTGAAATAATGGATGTCAATAGATCGGGTTGAACTTGAAGCACGGACTAACTGGCTTGCGTTTTTTAAGAAAAAACTTCCAAAATGATATCATTTTGAAAATAATGGTTGGGTTACTCATAACCCGGTCAACCTTAGACAAAATAAGGGTCGAACCGGGCGGGTTGATCCGATTTTGACATCCTTAATTGAAATCAATACTTCCTATAAACCTTTCGTAGACTGTGATGCACTGGATTACACCTCCATAATCCGCGCCATCCAAATATTTTAAAATTCTCTATTCGAACAAAGCTGTCCATCGCCATCAACAAAACCCGAATTCCGACGGCCATCGTTGCCGCCAGTTGACTCCGTTACACTATGGGGCCCGGTTTCATTTTCGGTTATGAATAAAAGATATTATTTCCTTAAATTTCGGGGTTCTTCGTTTGACGCTTGATTGACTTTTCTTGTTTGAATTTTGAATTGATCAGGCATCACTGGATCGTTATCTCGCCATTAATGGTAGGTTAATCAATTAATTTATCATAATTTTATGTGATAAACTTTGTTTTAGTTTCCAATTAAAGTCATAGATTATAGTGTTCTTTGATCGTCTGAGGAATTCTTGGATGCATGAAAGTGATGTGAAACATTTTTGAGAGTTGGAAGTGTAGAGTGAAAGAACCTTGTAAGTTATGACCATTAATATGGTCAGTTGGTGTTTTTAATGTTGTCTTTTTTTTCTGTTTTTTTCCTTTAAATTCAAGGCTCTGATCATATGTAGTTTTTCACCAATCAATCATCTTCTTCAGTAACCAATCAAGCAACCGAGTACTTCATCACTGATTCTGTGAGTTTTAAGGTTCCAAGAATTCCACAAAATTGATTTAGGCTGTGGTGATCAGTCTTGAATCTCGATGTTTTTTTAGTACATAAAGGTTTTTGTGACTTAATTATCAGGTTGGTTCTTGGAAGAGGAGAGATAATAGGGTTTTGAGAAATGAAAAGAGCAGGCTAATTTGGTCTGCAAGGTCGCCTGCGATTTTACTATTTCAGTATGATGGTTTTGTATCGGGTTCTGCGTCTTGTTTACTAGGACAGTTCAGGTCGCTGAAAACTTTTCCATACTGTACGAACCCGTTGCTTCTTCAAGGATGCGAATAATATACAATTTTCAGACCAGATGTTTTAGCGTTATGATGGAATTAACCCATTTTGTGTGTTGAATCTCGTGCGCCATTTCAATCGTTGAGTGTTTAAAACGTATTTGCTGGTTTCTGATTTTGGTACTCTGCTTCAGGTAAAGCGACACCCTCTTCAGAATTTCAAGTACACCATTTGCTGTAATGCGGTTTCTGGTTTGAGACAAATAGATGAAAAAATTGTTCTTTTTTCGACCTTCATCTAACAAGTGTGATGGGAGTGCTGATTCTCCAACTTCTGCTGGCAAGCAAGTCTACTGGGAAATACCAGCAGAAGGAGGGCTAAGCAATCAGTGTATAGATAAGGCTGATATCGATTTCAGGAGCTCCAGGGGCTTTTTCTCAAAGTCTCGAAAGCAAGAACGTGATAGGCCCGGTCCATGTCTTCGAAGGAGCCAGTCCTTGTCATCAGATTCAATTTTCGCTCATGCTCTGGAGCAAACAAAATTTCTTTGCACAGATGATCAAACTGGCTCTCCCTCTACTGTTTCCAATCACTCTCGTCAGCAGCAGTCTGGTGATCATGCATCTAGGTGAGGCATTCGATTAAGATGTTACATCTTTTTAGTTGGAGAGAAATTATGTAGTATGAGCTGCATTTCTGTGCATTGTTTATAATTATTTATTGCTTCCTGAGGTTAGTTTGCTGGTTTCTGATTACTAGGTGGGTTCTTACACCTGAGAAGCAAACCAAAACAAAGAGATATGAAATGACATCTACATTTAAAGCATGTGGACTGGAGAGACTTGGTTCTTCAGCTTCTTCTAAATCTCATCATGACTCATCGACAAACTCTTCATCTAGTAATGTCTCGAGTAAGGTTTTGGATCGCTACGTTGATGGACAGCAGCTGTATGAGGAAAGAAGCAAACCCAAAAGCAATCCTGCACCTGGTAAATATAGTGGGAATGGAAATGCTGGTGCGAAACTTCCACCACGAGTCCAATATACAGCCCCTTCCTCACCAACAGCTAGGGTCAAAGATAAACCCAGGTCTTGTTCATTTAGGGATGCTAAAAGTGCCTGCTTTTCTCCCAGAGATTGGGTGGAGCATGGTTTTGGTCATGAATCTCCAAGCACTATTGCAAAGAACGTAGTTGAGAAACTTTCCCAAATTCATGCTTTCCCCAAGGCAAGTGCTAAGGAGTTTGACCGTGATATTCCAATCACAATTGAGGATATCTATAGTGGATCCATGAATAGATGCTTCAATTCAAAAATGGATAGGCCTGCCCAAAAAAGTTTCTCCATGGATCAAACTTATGATGCCATAGATAGCTATTATGCAGAAGATATCTCAGGTTGTCAGAAACAAAACAGTTGTCTACCAGACAACATCGGTGATGTGAACTCTGTTGCAAATGAGGATGCTATAGACGTGGAACTGCAACGAAGATCAAAGGAAGCTGAGGAGAGAGTAGTTTTCCTTTCTGAAGAGCTTGATCAGGAAAGCTTTCATCAAGATTGTGGATTTGATGTCCCATCATTGGTTCAGACTATTAGAAACTTGATGGCTGATAAGGTAAGCTTGGCAATTGAGGTATCAAGTTTTTTAAAGTCTCGGATTGCTGAGAGGGATTCTGCAATGGAAGAGTTTAGATTGGCAAAAGCAGAACTAGAGTCTCGCACCCAAAGATTAGAGAAGGAGAAGAGTGAGTTGCAAACAGCACTAGAGAAGGAACTAGACAGAAGGTCAAATGATTATTCTACGAAGCTTGAAAAGTGCCAACTTGAGGAGCATAGACTTCGTGAAAGGGTTAGAGAGCTTGCAGAGCAGAATGTGTCTCTCCAGATGGAAGTGTCTTCTTTTCATCAGAGGGAAACAGAAAGCAAAAGTATGATAACACATTCTGAGCAGCAAATCAAGCATCTGACTTCAAGGATAGAGGAAGTAACTGGGGACAACGAAGATCTAAAGCAGAAATTTTCTGAATTGGGAAAGAAGTACAAAGCAGTACAGGAAGATCTATATTGTGTCAAAAGAAAATTTGAACAGAAGGATAACGAGTGCAAAGAATTGCAGAAGTCTGTCACGAGATCATTAAGAACCTGTAGTGACCAAGAGAAGACAATTGTTGGTTTGCGGCAAGTTTTCAGTGAGGAGTTTGAGCAGAAGCAGTCGCTAAGCACGTTTGATAAGCAACTGGAAAAAATGCAAATGGAGCAAATGAGATTGGCTGGAGTAGAGATGACTCTGAGGAGGGAGGTGGAATTTTGTAGGCTTGAAATTGATTCCCTTCGAAGTGAGAACATCAATCTGTTGGATCGCTTGAAGGATAATGGAAAAGAGATTGATGCAGTAACTTTCAAGCTAGAGGATGAAATGCAGACCCGTGTATGCTGCTTGCAAAATCAAGGTCTAGGAATGCTGAATGAAAGTGCAGAACTGTGTTCCAAGTTATTGGAATACATCCAAGGAAAATCTGGCCAACTTTCAGAGTCAAAGAAGGGCACTGAATTTGCAACCAGTGGTTTAGATGAGCAGTTTCTTGTTGAATCTGACATGAAAATACAAGGTTTCAAGGGCGGAATGGAAAGCCTAACAAGGAGTTTGCAGACAGTATCTTCTTTGCTGCGGGAGAAGTTCAATCTGGTTGCTTTGAAACCTCATACACCATCAAACAGTGAATCAAAACAACTAGATTATCAAACTACCGATGTAAGTTGCTTTACACCAGCGATATTTAACTTACTATGGAGTACATATGAAAAATGTTACTAACGAGCATGCTGACATTCAAGTTCAATTTTAATTGACATTAGTTATTTTCATTTTCATTTGCTTAAGAAGGAACTCTAGCTGTTCAAAGTTATCTTTGTAGAATCTTGTTTCTAATGTTTCCTTCCATTTGCACATCAGAATGCAAGAATTGAACTTAAAGCTGAAATTTTACTTACTACTTTACTGAGAGAGAAGCTGTATTCCAAAGAGACTGAAGTTGAGCAGTTGCATGCTCAAATGGCAGCAGCTGTCAGGGGGAACGACGTGCTCCGATGTGAACTCCAAAATTCTCTGGACAACCTTTCTTTTGTCAATAACAAGTTCAGAGACTTAGAACTTCAGGTAACCTAGAACATCATCTCCACCTCAATTAGATTATTGTGGGTGCAGCATGCTATGTGCTTTGGTTATGGTTAGCTGCATGTGTGGAATTAGTAATTTGTTTGTACATCATTGGTAGCTTTAGGAATGATGATTATTTGGTATACTTTCAAATAATGTTATTCCATTGTGTGGAATTAGTAATTTGTTTGTACATCATTGGTAGCTTTAGGAATAATGATTATTGGTATACTTTCAAATAATGTTATTTCATTGTCTATGTAGTGTACTTCCATCCATGTAAGGGCTTAATGCTAATAATGAGATATCAAATCATTTGTTATGTTGACTTGTTTGTGGATTTTCTATGTATTCTTCTGAACTAATATAGGCCTATTCATCAGATACCAAAGAAGGACGATACTATAGGTAAGCTTCAAAGTGACTTGCAAGAATGCACAAAGGAACTAATAATCCTTAAGGGGATGCTACCTAAAGTTTCAGAGGAGAGAAATTTGATGTGGGAGGAAGTTAAGCAATATAAACAGAAGAACATGCTGTTGAACTCAGAAGTCAACATATTGAAGAAGAAGATAGAGGCCCTTGATGAAGATATACTTCTAAAGGAAGGTCAAATTACCATCCTTAAAGA
This sequence comes from Erythroxylum urbanii, assembly GCA_027568935.1. NCBI lineage: Eukaryota > Viridiplantae > Streptophyta > Magnoliopsida > Malpighiales > Erythroxylaceae > Erythroxylum > Erythroxylum urbanii. The sequence continues at coordinate 5,701 of JAOQML010029193.1, read as the reverse complement.
CACTCTAGGCAGCAGAACTTTTGACCTCCTTGCTAGTCCAGATTCTACACAGGAGTTTCTGCTGAAATGAAAATTTATCTACAAGTCACAGTAACCATACTATAGAAACATTTCCTTGCGTTTCTATACTTTCTTTCCTTCTTTCTACTTTTCTTCTTCCTTTTCTTATACGAGTGTCCTCAATAGAAACGGGTAAGATGTGAAGTCCTTGACTTACCCCTCATGATTCTTTTTGTACAAGACCAGTTTTCACAGATGTATGTAGTTGGTTTTCTTGCTCTTCAGAGTAGAGATGAGGAGCTAAATGTGTAGATGAAACAAAGTTAACCCAATTTGATGTTTCCATGTAAGAAGCTGCATCTGATATATATGAAGAAATTGATGAAGTTTATCGCATGTACACGGATTGTACAACTGAAGGTACAGATGAGATCAACATAGTACAACAAGGTAATTACAAGAACACAAGTAAATTAAGCTTCCAGGTCCACAAGTTCCAATAAGATAGCTGGCCTTCAATTATGCAAAAGCAAGAATTCGAAATGGTGTGATTTTTTTTTCTTTTTGGAGGTAGGTTATTAGCATATCTTGAAGCACCCATGTGGAGAATCATAAGGACGCTGACTTCCAGAAGTCGATAGGCTTGCGTTGCTGAGGAAAAAAGATCAAGTTTTCCAATGTAAACATCAAGAAGAATGGATAATGTAAAGCAAAGACTGCAGAAGTAATTGACATTTTCTGCTGCAGAAAGTTCAACAGAAATGATGTCAATAGTGACAAATATAGTTATACATACATAATATTGTTTGCAATGGTCACGCCCTACATCCGATAGCAACATAACCCAAATCCGACCATCCGTTGATCCTCATTTGTATACATAAAAATTATTATATACAGAAAAGGTGTACAATAGACTAGTTTAAGTTTGAAAGTGCAGATCCTACAGATAAACGCAGGCTGATATCCAGCATAAGTTCTAGTATGTGCTCTACTTTTCAACTTGACATTCAAAAGTGACTCAAATCGGCCTGAGAATGGGTTTCCAGATGGTCAACTCTTAACTGATATATCATTCAATCAAAGCTATAATCACATGAACCATTTCTTAGTTTAGTGGCTACGATATCCCAAGTCAACTTAATATAATTTACCTTGTCAATGGGAATCTTTGCTCTGACTGATTCAATCAATGAGAAATCAATATCAGCCACAGTAATCCCGGTTGAAATTCGATCTGTGAGAAAGAAGTGTAAATAATTTGTGAATATACCAAGACAGTACTATACCTGGGTGATAAACAAGCGATATTTGCACTGACATAATTTCACAAGGGAAATTCTACATCTTACCATGCAATCGACCAACTATAGTTCCCCAAGGATCAATGATTAAAGTGTCACCGAAGCTTTCTCTTTTATCATTGTGATGTCCAGCTTGTGTAGCAGCTATCACCTGACATGTACACCACGGAATCAACAAAAGGCAAGATTCATGCATCAAAGATACACTAAGTTGTTGAGAAACATCGGATAAGAAGTATCTAGCAAACTGGATAACGGAATCGAATGTATTGAACACGTATAATTGATAAATATTTATATTGAATTAGCATGATAATGAGTTTCATACGTAGCATTGAGTCTCAATTGCAAGAGCACGAAGCAAAATCTCCCAGTGTGCCTCACCAGTTATTTTTGTAAATGCTGAAGGCACCAACAAAATCTGCAAGTTAACAAGATTTTCAAGTTTTAGTAAGCAGCCAGGAAACAATTCTTGCACAAAGGTATGAACGTAATTCATACCTTGGCTTCATGTTTGAACCTGAGCTGCTGGTAGAGCTCAGGGAATCTCAAATCATAGCAAACTGAAAGACCCAAGCGTCCTGCCGGGCTATCAACTGCAACTACTTCCTTCCCTACACGTAAACCAGCATCGATTACCATTAGTATACATAGCTTATCAATTGTCATGCTTTATTCTCTCAGATGTGCAAACAAGCAACTAAATGCACAGTTATTACCAGCCTCTGTGAAGCTGCTTTCCTTGTATACCCTTCCACCGGGAACATCCACATCAAACCTTCATATAGAAAACATTCTTTCAGCATATCATATCCATGAAACTAATCCTTGATAAGCTCAACATATTTCAAGCAACTTTACTTCATATGTAGGCAAGGAAATAATAGCAAATAAAATTTCCCGACATTCAAGACGCAGTCTTTCCTAACAGCCTTTCCACAGTGAAGCCACAAACTATATAGATTGATGCTCCAGGACAATCAGAGGGAAACAAGAAACCAATCCCCAAATGAAGTAACTTACAAGTGTATTTTACTGTATGTACTTCTGATCTTTCCATTGTCATCAACAATAACATGAGTGTTTCGCAAGTGTGCATCATCGGATCCTTTTTCTTGGAAGCCTCCAAGGGACAACCAAATTCCTGACTCCCTGCAATTCACAATGACATGTTAAGCATAAGTCAATAGGAATGCATATCCAAGTTGTACCGATTCCAGGTCAACGGAAATCGCCGAAAGATTATAAAGTATTATTACCTATAGCACCTAATAGTTCAACAATAACCAAAAACAGTGTAGAGGGTAACTCAATTCTAGTCACAACCTTGCAAGAGAGCAGTACTGTTGCATAATTGGTCCATCCAACGGCTCTGCAACTTTCACACTATCCCCATCTTTTTCACCAATATATGAGAAGCTTTCAGGAAGACACAGCAACTTTGCCCCAGCAGATGCAGCTTCCTTTACAAGTTCAAACTCCAAATTTATCACTCTAAAGCTATACAACTAGCATATTATCATGAAAATATCCCAAAGAACAATCACCAGACTATGTTCAAGCTACAAACTTGTAATCACCACAAGGATCGGATCACTAAAGAATACTTGTAGAATTAAATAAAGATCGTGACTTGACTTCACCTTGACAAGGCGAGAACAGGTGGCGAAGTTGGTGGCGAGATCATTGATCGAAGTCATCTGGGCAGCCGCCACTTTGACCGACTGAGCCGCCATGATGGGCACGCCGGAGACGGTGGTCGAGAAAAGAGGCTTTTGGTGGCTGTTTATGGTCAAGCGAGCGGAGTTAAGACAGAAGGGCATTGTTCTGCTCAGCTCAACTATCGTTTTGTATTTGGTCAATTCAAAACAATTTCCTTTTTTTTTTCTTAGGTCCTTCAATTTTCCTTAATTGCAAACGAGTGTCTTATTTTTCAGAATGGTTATGATTGATGATTGGCACATTTGGTGTAAGATTATCATAGATAAGTGCAATACAAAAAATTGGAATGTGAAAATTTTAAGTACTTTTAGTCTAGAAATTATTGTATAAGTAAAATTATATTATTTAAATAAATACTAATTTTTTTATAATGAAAGCTTGTAAAGGTTTTTTAATGGTGATTTATTTTAAGAAATTTTAAAATATTTAATAATATTTAAGTTTTAGAATATAAAGTGAAAAAAATCACACGTAAATCTACAACAACGACAAAACGTTTGAAAAATTGCAACGGATTGAAGCAGCAGTAACAAAATCTCTTGCTTCCTATCACCTTCATGGGGAAGCAAACACGTGGTGGCAGTGGCTACGTCGCACGTTCGCGGAAGAGGGAACAACATTGACATGGGAACTCTTTGTGGAGGAACTATGGGCTCGTTTTGATTTTGACGCAACTTTGTCGAAAATAATACAAACAGGGTCTTTGCGTGACTACCAGAAGGAATTCGAAAGATTGGGAAATCAAGTGCGTGGATGGTCTCAAAAAGCTTTAGTGGGCACTTTTATGGGAGGATTGAAGCCGGAAATTGCTGACGGTATCCGAATGTTCAAACCAAAATCTTTCTCTCACTAAGACGTAAGGTATAGTCTAGTAGTATATAACCTTACCCCTAATTAGTAAACTGGTTATTTCCAAATAACTAAATCACACATAAATATAATATGTTTAAATTTAGATAAATCTCATACCTCATATTTTTTATACAAAAAGTTGTATATGATAATTCTAAAAAAACAAAATTATTTTATATAACATAAAAATGATAATACAAAATTATTATTATTACAAAAAACACAACAAATTTTGCTAATAAAAAAAAGAAGCATTTATAACTTTATACAATTATACGAGATGAGATCCTCTGTACCAACAACTCTGATCTAACCATATGTCACTCTATCCTAATCATCCATTTATGTAGAGTAGCACAAGGTTTGACCAGAGTTGATGGCACATAAAATTTGAGTTCCAATTATACACACATATGTAATCATGATTCTTATGAAAAGAAGTTTTGTACTCCCAATTATAACTAACTTGCTTTTATGAAAAAAAAAACTTGCTTAATATTTTAAATTATCCCAATCTATACCAAAACTAATCATTAGTGCATTAGATATATATATTAATGCACCACAATAATAACAATATCTAATAAAAATTTAGCTAAGATGCGGGGTCTAAAAAAGTTCAATAGTACGTAACCTTACTTTTAATTAATAAAGAGATTGTATACATTAGTATATATTTTTCTTTTTAAACTATATGATATATTTCTAAAAATAAAAAATTTAATTAAAATGGACATTTGAAGTCTTTAATCTTTAAATTTAAGGTGATAATAACAATTTCGAAATCTTGTAACAAATTTAAAAAAAAAAACTTATAAATTTATCAAAAATAGTCTCTCTACTAATTATAAATAAGTTTAAATATATATTTTAACCTTAGCAAATCTTGTTTTAACGAAATTATTGCTGAAATTAAGGGTGGCAAAAAATCGGCTTCAAGCCAAACCAGTTCTGGACAATTTGAACAAAGGTAAAAATTTCATGACCCTAAACTGGTCTGAAACCAAATTTTTTTTACCAAGCTGACCCAGAACCGAACATGATTGGAAAACACCCAATCCAGTTCGAAACCGATTTGTCCAATTTTAACTAATAACAAAGGGTCATTAAATTACAAAGTTCACTTCAAATCAAAATTCAAAATTACTTAAATTTTTTTCTTCGCCAAAATTTTAAAAAATGAATTTTTTTGCCTTTTTAAAATTTGGATCGGACAATTTTAATCGATTTTAAATATTCGGTGATGACCAATTTTCGGACATTTTGTCCTGTTAGGTCAACCCGGATCTAAATTTAATTTTAATTCGGACAAAAATTAGTCAACCCCATTTAAATTTCGTCAAAAAATTCTAACATGTATCTGATCTTTTCTAGATCGAATAAGGTCGAGTTATCGGTTCAGACAAAATTTTGCCAGGTCTAATTAAAACGTTGTTGTTATTGTAACAAACCATTAACTAAAAAACACTAAAATTTGTTTGAATAAAACAAAAACTAAAAAGGGAAAATATATTAAAAACATAAAATTATTTACTATATAAGGATAATAGAAGATGAGGTGGAGTTGAACTAAAATTTATCTACAAGTCACAGTACCATACTATAGAAACATTTCCTTGCGTTTCCATTCTTTCCTTCTTTTTACTTTTCTTCTTCCTTTTCTTATACTAGCAGAGTATTACTGCGCGATGCGCAGTAATAATGCCCAGTTAATTTAGTTTTCCAAAGAAATCTCATCTGATAATACGACAATGATAGGTTATGTAACTCCAAAAGAATTTAAGCTGAACAATTAAAATTGAAAAATAGTTAAATAAACTTCA
>JAOQML010029165.1:0-11277 GCA_027568935.1 Erythroxylum urbanii | reverse complement strand
TAATATATCTTAACTACCGACGGTTTGGAACGTCCGTCGGTAAATAAGGTTTGCTTCAAATATGTTCCGACGGTAGGGTAAAATTTCGTCGGTATATAATTCAATATCCCGACGGTAACTTTTGCCCGTCAGCAATATTTGACAGTCAACAATTCCCCGATGGAATATTCATAGTCCGTCGGTATATTTACCAACAGACGGAATACCGTCGGTAAAGGGCGAAGCAATTAAATTGCGGGAACGATTCTCGCTTTTTTTACCGTCGCCGAGACGTGTTCCGTCGCTATTGTCTGACACAGATTTTGGGCTGAATTTTTTCCTACAATATTGCCGACGGACTGATTATCCGTCGGTAAAATTTTCTTTTCGCCGACGGATTATTTAGTTACCGTCGGTAAAAGGCAACGGAAGATGTGCCGTCGGTAATATACCGACGCTAATTCGCAATTTTCTTGTAGTGCATCTTTACCCGAGGGGGGGGAATATTTCAGATCTAGAAAGAAGTCAAAAAAGAAGAGAGTTGCGTAAGAACTTATGGAAATTTCTGAAGATCTAGTTCATTTATCGTCTAGTTTGTCTTTATCCAGTTTGCCTAGAAGTGTGAAGCGTGTTTTATCAAACAAAATAGAAAATCTTGTTGAAATTACTCATGTGCCTGTAGAAAAATGTGTTTGTGAGTCTTCTTTACCTTTGTTAAGCCCTTATAGCATATATTCTCGTGACCGTTCTTGGACGAGAAGTATTAGGAGTGTGCTATCTACTAATAGTCCTCGTGTAAAGGAAATCATCCAAAGTTCCAGATTGGAACAGTGTGGTCTTAGATCTACAACAGCAGAACAATACGTAAAGCTTGAAATCCCTAAGGAGCTGATCACCTTATGGAGGGAGCAGAGTCATATACATCTTCATGTTGGAGCTATACAACTTATTCTTACCTTACATGGAAGAAAAGGTATTCCTGCGATAGCTAGGATATCTCTCTTAGACACTGCCTACACAACGTACCAAAATGCACTTATTGGTACCTTATTGACTACTCTTGATAAAGGGAGTGTAATCTTGACCATAGTACCTGATTTCAACATAAGGTTGGATGATTCTACATTATCTGAACGTCTACAAGTTCAGATCTATATCACTGGAGTAGATCAAGATCCTACAGTCATCATGGCTACTCTACATCACCAGATGATCTATTGTCTGCAGAATCATGCGTTGGACATAAATTTTCCCAACTCTACTTCAGATGCTCTTTACATGGTTGCTGATGTTGCCAATAATCAGACAACAATCATTTAGATCTCGAAGTAGTTACCTACACAGGAGCTTGAAAGTTTATGCCTATAGAATGAATAACCATTACCAGAAGGTATTCCATGCGCCCCATCGACACTCTTTTCATACAACGACTCCTCCGATTCTGAAGACACTGACAGATGGCTCAGTCAAATCCATCTACACAAGACCTAGCGACGACACACCTGGTCCTTCTACATTAGGCTCAATCCTGATGATCCAGCCCATTGAATCTCAAGATCTACCAGATCTATCAATTGGGGCTACAAGCCTTAAGATCCAGCCCGTATTCTCTCATACGGAAGGTAAAGACGATCCTTCTATTCACTATTTCAAATCTAATGGAGATCCAGTCTATATAAGTCATCATCGTGGACACTTTGTATAGGATGTTGACCCATCCATATGCGAACCAGATTGTGAGATCTGTCTCAACCCAGAGTCAGACACATATGACGATGATCTAAGATATCAGCAAAGAAGGAAGAAGAAATCAAAGCCTAAATCTCGGTACTTGCCTTCTCGTGATTATCCTCCTCTTGGTGAGGATCTAGATCAAGACGATCATAATGGCCTATCCATGATAGAAAGATCCAGACCAAAGTCTCTTAAGGAGATGCTCAGGTCGTCTATGTCAGATGCCTGCAGATCTACTGGTGGATCATGCAAATAAAGGCCAGCAATTCCTGTTACAACTCCTACTCCTGTACCTTGCATGATGGTATTACCAGATGAGGATAACTTTCCTCAATTATCCAAGAGTACTGATGAATCACAGCAGGTTATCTTTAACCCATACATCAGAGCGTCAGGAATTACTTCATAAGGAAGTCCAATGTCTAATCCTAGTGATGAAATGTTAAACCGGCAAACATCTAATGCAGTAGCACAAAACAAAGTTCTGAGAAGGATTGATTCCAAGCTGGATGGAATTAGTCAACAAAATACAGCTACTCATCGAAAAGTCAATTCTGTTGCGGAACAGTTACAAACGATGTATCGTTCGTCAAAGTTCATATTCAGCGTCTTGATGCTGAACTCAAACAATACATCTCAGCCCAATACATGGGGCCAGAATTTGACTTGAAAGTTCGAAAGATACAAGAGATACAAAGGACTATATATCAAATGGAAGCAGACATGCATGCTTCTCAATCACAACAGATATATGGCTCATCTTCTTCAGAGTTTTTAACTCTTCAGCCATCATATCCTTCACATATGTATCAATGGTATTTAGTAGCTGACTATTCAAAGGTATTCGAATTCAACTATCCTTTGATTAGACAGTATGTACATTCTCAGAAAACTTAAAAAAAACCACGACGATCAAAACCAAAGTCAACATCTGATCGTATGCCTAAATCTCGAGTTTCTGAACAATCTTCAAAGGTTCCAGAAGCATCATCTTCTTATACACCTTTTGAGCCAAAAGAATAGTGGAGAAAGCTGGTAAGGATTCAAACTCCTCCAGAATCTCAACCACCAGCACCAATACAACTTTCCACCTCTTTTTTTGGGAAGGACAAAGCTAAGCAGATAGAGTATATAGCTACTCTGACATCTAAACCTCTTGCAGATAATTCCAGTTCTCTTTTTGAGAAAAATGATGCGAAAAGCAATACATCTGAAGTCTCTGCAACACCATCTAGTTGTTCAGATGAACAAAGTTTCATCGCTTCAGAAGAACAACCATCAGAGTCATCACATGAATTAGTCAATTCACTGTCTACTAGTTCCTCAGCTAATCTTGCTGATCTTTCAGAATTATCTAATGTTCTGATGACTATGCCTTAATATACTGAAGAACCAGAAATTAGTGAAGCTGAATTCACAGGTACTGAATCTTTCAGACCTAAACCTGCACCTCAAGAAACACCAACTGCGACTGTGTAGCCTCCGCATACCACCAAGCGTACTTCAGGACCTTAGTTCACTTTTGATGATCTACCTCCAAAGAAATGGCGAGATAGACTTCATAAGTTCGGTGCTTGGATTGATCTTCAAATGACCAGACCTAATTATCCTCTCTCGAATATTTTGTCTAAATTTACATCCAGATTTACTGGTACTTTGCGAGAATGGTAGCAAAGTGTTAGTGAGTATCAACATCTTTGGTATATACAAGTAGCAACTACTGGAGCACTACTTGGCATAATTTACAAAGAATTTATTGATGACTTTCAGTTGATTGACAAACAAATCCATCAAGAATATTTCAAGATGAAATGCTATTCGCTTAATAAGAGAGATCTTCAAAAGCATTTTAAGCGCATGACGGAAAGGTATTATCTCTTGAATGGATGGAATGATGTTAATCTTCGATATACTTTTATCTCATCCCTTCCTGATGAAATACAACCAGCAAAGGACCATAACTTCTCTTCAAAGAGACATGGCTACAATATCTCTTGGAGAAATCTATCAGCTTTCTATAACTTCTCTTGACAAGTTATGTGATCAGCATACTTTGTTCAAGAATATCCTTAAAGGAGGTCCAGTTCTGAAGAAGGCATGTAAACAACCTCATCTCCAGATTAAATGCAAAGATAAACAGATTTGTAAGTGCCATGGCAGCAGGAAAGCATCTCAAGTCTACTATGAAAGGAGAAAGTTTCACAGAAAGAAGGAAGGCAAGAAGCCTTGGAAGCAAAACTTTAAACAGAAGAACATAAGCAAAAAGTACAGACATATGAGGTTCTTCAAAAAGTCATCACATCGATGCAAGCAGAAGCCTCGATGTTTTGTCTGTGGAAGCTTGGAACATTTTGCACATAAGTGTCCTAAGGCAACCAGGAAAGATGCCAAGTTCCTGGAGAAACTTGAAAAACTGTTTCCTATTCATCCTCAAAGTCACATTGAAAAACTACTAAAGGAGCAATCTAGTGAGGACAGTGAAACACAGTTTGCTATTTCTGTGTTAACGGATGAAGAAGAATCGTCACAATCATTTGCCTCTATCAGTGATGATTCCTTATACATGTTATAGCAGACATGTATGAAGATAGATCGTACTCCAGTTCAATGACCATATGTCCAGATTTAGATATTTCAGCAAGATAAATATGATCGGCCCATTAAAGTCATTGGGTTTATGGATACTGCTCCTAATCATACGATCATGAAGCCCAATATCCTACCAGCAGAAGCATGGACATCTCATGAAGAATATTTCATTGCAGCTGATGGGAATTCTTTCAAAATTATGTTACAAATAAGAAGCAGAATTGGCATCTGCTTCTTTCCTCAATGTACAATTTGGACTAAAGTATTTGGAAGCAAGCTACCAGGCCCAGATCTTCTGATTGACATGGATGTTTACTGCAAAGTCAAACATCTACAGATCTTACCCACATGCCTCAGGTATCGAAACCTTGTGAGTCCTTACACTGATATAAAAAACGTGTTTGAACTTACTCAGGTTCTTACATGTTACACTGGACTTCGAGATAAACTGTTGAGCTATTGTCCAGAGTCTCATGCATAGTTTACTCATCCAAATCCTCTGTGAAGAAACTCAGACTTTTTCATAAATCTACCATTTAAGAAGAATGAGGATATCAATCTTACAAAAGCCACACATCTAGGAATGAATCCTGATGACTTGAAGTTAGCACAAGATGAGTGCGCTATTCTATTGTAGTAAGGATTGATCGAGCCCACAAAGTCAGATTGGGCTTGCTAAGCGTTCTATGTCAATAAATGTTCAGAGAAGAAACGTGGAAAGAAACGTCTAGTGATAGACTACAAGCCTCTGAATGCATTCCTGCAAGATGATAAGTTTCCTCTACCTAAAATTAGTACACAGATACTATTTCTTAAGGAAGCTATTATCTTCTCAAAGTTTGATCTTAAAGTAGGTTTTTGGCAATTGGGTATTCACCCTGAAGAACGTTATAAGATTGCATTCTGCATTACTAATGCTCAGTACCAATGGACTGTGATGCCCTTTGGACTCAAAGTCGCTCCATCACTGTTTCAAAAGGCCATTACAAAAATCTACAAGCCTATCCTCAACAGTGCTTTGATCTACATCGATGACATTTTACTATTCACAAAGACCCATGAGGAACATCAAGCCCTTCTTCAACAATTTTTAGACCTTACACAGCAGTATGGTATTATGTTTTCGGCCTCGAAAAATACTATTGGTACAATAGCAATAGAATTTCTTGGGATGCAATTTAAGGATGGATTCTATCAGTCAGGCCCACATATTACACAAAAATTACAGCAATTTCCTGATGACAATCTCACTGTAAAGCAGATTCAACAGTTCCTTGGAATTGTCAATTATATCAGAGATTTCATACCACATGTGGCAGCCTATACATCAAGCTTATCTAAGATCTTACGCAAGAATCCACCAACATGAGGAAAAGAACAAACTAAAACTGTCAAACATATTCAAATGATCTGTTAGAATCTTTTACTGATAAAGTTTTCTGATTAGAGACAAAATTTTTCGACAGATTCAGGCCAATGTCGACACCTCAGAGCTATCTACTCTTACTCGACAACATCCACCATGGCCTCCAGATACTTTTTCACACTATAAGTATCCCTCTTCTCTTCAGAAAAATCACAAAAAGATTTTCAATACTTCTTTTGCTTCTACTCAGTTTTGTAGAATGACTAACAATTCTCTCTTTGCTTTTATTAAAAAGTCTTTTCCTCCCATTAGTCGAAGACTTAGGAATGTAGAACAAGTAGCTTCTCTTTGTCGTATGAGTTTGTTTTACTATTTGCATCACTCTATTGTTGAACATACCCTTGTTGGTACCCCTTCTATGTTCAATCTTAAGGCACCATACCTTCATATGTTAACTCCTTCTGAGCTTTTCACAGAAAACACATTATGGTATTTATGGGCATTATCCTCTTTGTATGCTTATGCCATTTCTTTTTCTCCTCTTGATCTTTATCAGAATCTCTGTGACATAAACAATGGAAGTTCTCTCTTATGGACTTTTCTTGAATGGTTTAAGCCTTTAGACCAATGGAAACAACAGTGTGGTATTATCATCTCTCAGCATCGTCTCAGAACTTCGTCCGATAGACGACAATCTTCTCGTTGTTTCTTCATTATTCATCGTCCATATCGTGAACAAGCAACTGGTGAACTTTATACAGAGCTACGTGTGCAACATTATCACACATCTCTTTATTGGCCAAGACGTCAGAATAGTGTGTTACTTGCTCTTCGAGATTTTCTCAAAGAGATCAATCAGTTTCCTGACACACCAGTATTAACTACATCTATTGGACCATACCTTGGAGAATTCATGCCTGGTGAACTTGAAGCACCATAAGTAGATATGCTTGGTTCCAATAGTCCTCAGTATGACACAGAAGATATAGTCTTCAATATTGCAAGTCCTTCACAACTAGACAACTCTGTCTTCCAGGATGCTCAAGATTCGAATGACTATTCACATAGCCCTAATGAAGCTGAGTTAGATCAATTCCTACATCAACTCCATCGGTGTGAGCTTAGATCTAAACGACATAAAAAAGATAGCTCTAATGATCCAGATTCTCCTTCCAATCTTCAATCATGGCATGAAGGAATTCGTGACAAATAATTGTGGATATCTTGGATCCTCTTTTCACAGGGGACACATCTTTTGAGGAGCTTCGTCTTTAAAGCTATAGGGATATTAAAGGTTTCTTTATGGTCCCCACAACCACTATTCCAAGATTCCTTTTTTGTCAGAAGACTGTGTGCTTTAAGGCTTTTGTACAAAGTAGCTTACTTTTTTATTATTCATTTTAGGACTTTGTGTACAAGTAGTTTACTTTTTCAAAGTTAGGTGAATTATTAACTTTACTTTTATAAAGTAAATTCCTTAGAGATAAGGTTAGGTTTGCTTTTGTTAAAGCTTTCATTATTATATCCCTAGGATAGTTTACGTTTCTATCCCTCGCTTTGCCTATATAAGCAGGGTTTATGTTTCGTTGTAAGCAGAGAAGTTTTAGACGAGTGAATTTAGGATTTATACTCTTTGTACATCTTATTGGAAAATGAAGAGTTCTTTCTTCAATCTCTTCTAGATAACCTCTATAACCTGAAATCATCTTCCCTTCTTTGTTCAAAGATTGCAGAGATGAGTATGCTCTATATTTGCCTTGTATAAGGATCCTGTGTATCAGAAAATCTATGATAGTCTGGAGAACTGCTGCTTCTAATTCTGCTGCCTTGTTGATTGTCAGAAGCATTAACGGGGAATGACAAGTAAGAGTGTGTGAATGAAGTAGGGTTCCTAAAAGGCGAGAGCAGTAAGTCCCGTGTTAGCCAAGGGAAAGGCGTTGAAGGTGTGTAAGTCTCCAATAATTGGAACAGCTACGTTGTGATACACACTTCCAATCCGACTTTGGTTATTCGATGTCGCCAACCAGTGTGGTGGTCTAGAATTAGAGTTAGCCGGGAGGGTTAACCAGAAAAAGGTCATAGTTTCCCTGTGTCACCCTATAAAGGACTATAGGGCTAGACAAGTGAATTTATGATTTGTAAAGATTTTCTATTTTGTTGGATAAAACACGCTTCACACTTCTAGGTAAACTAGCTAAAGACAAACTAGACGATAAATGAACTGGATTTGATGGATTTTCCATAGTTCTTATGAGACTCTTTACTTACTCCCTTTTAACCTAAATCAAATACACTCGGGGTATATGGGACAGTGTTCCCGGCTTTGTTTTGTTCTGTCTCTGATACCACTTGGGGTATATGGGAAAGTGGTAATTTACCTTCAAGTTCTTGCTATTTTCCAATGGACAATAATTTCCCACCCTTGAACTCCAACATCCCTCTACCTGTCGAACCTCTTCTTTCCAAAGATATACATGGTTCTTCATCAAATGTTGATCAGAATGCAGATGTGAGTCAATCCATCTACAAGTCTTGGGTCCATGTAGCTAGTGATCCAAGACCTAAGATTAAGTTGAATTATTTTCCATCTTCTAAAATTGCTAACTAGAGGATTGTTTCCCCATCCTTGGAAATCTTGAAAGCAGGTGCATACAGATGGAGTTATACTATACTTGTCTTTTTTCTGGATAGAACGGTAGCTTTCCCTGAATGAAGCAATAAGCCTTTCATAATTGGAAACAACATGAGCTGTTGGAGGTGTTTGTAAATAATGAAGATGTTTTTCTCTTTAAATTTGAAGACTCTGCCTGTAGGTTTCCATAACTTGGAGGGGTTCAATGGTTTAGGCTTCCACATATAAAAAACTTTCATTATATCCTCAACTAGATGAAAACTATCATTGAGTCTTAATATAGGAATTTTAGAAAGAAGATATTTTAAGCCATCTACTACTAGACTAACTCTAGTAAAATTTAAGCGCTTGATCTCAGTTGTTGCTTGATCTAGATAGATAGGCTTTCCCATAAAACTAGCAATAGAGCTGAGACCAACACACATCGAAACTAGAATATTGATGAATTTAGTTTCTTTAAGACTGAGACCTGACCTTCAATTATGAAGTAAATGTAGCCTATTCTAAATATGACCACTTGAGCTCCAATATTCCAAAGGCACCCTATAAACACACATTCAAACTAGAATATTAATGAATCTGGTTTCTTCAAGACTAAGACCTAGCCTTCAATTATGAAGCAAATGTAGCCTATTCTAAATGTGCCATAGCCCTTCTTCAATTCCTCTTTTTGTATTCTAAGGGTTACCCAATTTAAAGAAGAAATTATATTTTGAGTTAACATGTAAGTTATCAATCGTAGTTATTTTTGGTTGTTATAAGCCTAAGTTTTCATAGTGGGAAGGACACTCTCCTATAATAGAAGTAGTTAATGAGTGTGGAAATCCACTGACCTACACCTTCCCTTAGTGTTTCAAGTCAAGGAGTAACTATCTTCTTATCCTCCAAAGAGCTAGGAGGAGATTAAAAGAGTTTGACGTCTGAGTTTGGCTCTCCTACAACCTGTAACCAGGATTGCTTAGAAGGAGCTACAACTGGGTGAGTCAAAAGAGATTTAGAACTTAAGCCTACCTAATTGATAGGTGTAGAAGGAACCTGAGAGGATTGTTAAAGGGGTGGTCGTTGAGTGTATGCAAAAATAGTAAGATGTGGTACAATCTGGCCTGGCAAAGAAAAGGGAAGAGGCATGAAAGCCTTTAAATATACAATCATTTTACCAAAAAAGGAAAAAAAGGTGGGTAACCAGTTTGATAAAATTTAGTTAAAGGAAGTGGGAATAAATCAGGGAGATTTTAGAAAACTAAGGTTGTTGAGCAAGAAACTAGCTAAAGTAAGGAGAAAGAAGTGATCCAAATTAACTAAAGAAATGAAGATGAAAGGGAGCACCATGCAAAAACTAAAAAGAGGGATATTAGACTAGGTATATAAAGTACATCTTTACTAGAAAAATGTTGGGTAGAATATTGAATATGGGAAATGGAACTGATAAAAAATTCATAATCTAGTACAATTCCACATCAAAAAAAGAGGATAATTATCGATTACAGATTACAGATTAGGCCTTGATAATGACATTAAGGCTTAAGAATGGGAGTTTGTGACATTCCACGTGTAAGTGGGTGTCAAATCTCATTTAGGAGAAAAAAGGGTGAAATGGTTTATAATTCTATATAAAAGACTAGTAATTAACTCATAGCTAGCTAATTTTAAGCATGTGATTTTTCATAAATTTGAAATAAAGTTGTTGTTAGGCTAGTATCGACTTTTTGTGTTATAACAAAGGTGATGTTGGACAAACATGACATTAGAAAGCCTTTTGCAAGGAATATAGTTTAATAAAAAAGTGATATTAGATAAAAGAATAACAAAAATATTGAGAAAGCAACTTTGATTGTTGGCAAAAAAAAAAGGAATAATGTTAAATATGAAAATAGAATAATATTAGTACCACTTAAAGAGTAACTTCGATGGTGTGTAGAAAATAAAAGAATAACTACAATATTAAGAAATAAAAAAAGTAATATTAGAAACAATAATGGACTTAGTAAAAAAGGAATCAGAAAAGAATAGGTAAATGGGAAATATGAAATGTGGATGAGATAAAGAGTAGTGATTTAAGTTTCTTACTCTAACATGCTTCATATGATTATATTATGTGAGATTGCTAATAATGCTTATAATTGACTTGTTATCATTGTACAATATTATTGGAGATATTAGTGGCATTTTCATATCCTCTATCAGTCTTTTCAACCAAATTAGTTCAAAAATTTCCTATGAAATTTCTATAAACTCTACTTTAGCACTACTATGTGCAACTGTAGAATGTAGATTACTTTTTGTTCCTCGATGTGACCAAGTTACCTTACAAACTTTATGCAATATAGGTATGTAGACATAGGGTTTTTAAATTATGGACTATTACCACTATTGAGATTGCCAAATAGCTAGAGCGATCCCTATTGTTACAATATATGGTTATTCAAATTCACATTCTTTTACAACTTTCATAGTCACAATACCACTGTATTGCAGTATGCTATAACACTATATAAAAGATGAAAGTACAAACATAGAGGAAAAGATAGATAAAGAAGACAATAAGTATTGTTTAGTTTGATTTCTTCTAATATTGCTTGGCTTGCCGAAAACTCGTAAGGAAAAAAAAACAAATGAAGAAGACAAAAAAAAAAGAAGATGAAAAAGACGAAAAATAAAGGAAGATGAAGGGACAATGATAAAATTCTAAATGGGTCTTAGGGTTTTAATTTTAATATTTGTAAAATTTGTTATAAGTATGAATTTTTTAATCACGTAAAGAAACTAGCTTCCTAAACTTAGTCTTCCCTCTGAAATAAATATCTCAAATTATACAAAGCCTTCGCTGAAAATTGTTTTTAATTACTTAAAATAGCTTAATTAAATTTATTTGATAATGGTAGTAATTTACAATATTTTAAAATAATTGTAAAATTTTAGTATAATAATTATATTTTATTTTATTTTATTTTTGCTCTTAGCTTTCCAAAATATAGGA
>JAOQML010029126.1:0-11278 GCA_027568935.1 Erythroxylum urbanii | reverse complement strand
TTACATTAAGTGAATGAATTTGATTATATGGATGTTCACTTCTTATTAATCATTTTATAAAAATAAAATATTATTTGAAAATAGTATTAAGTTAACTTATAAGAAATAAAAGTTAGGCAACATTATTTTCCAATATTCTTTTGTAAATGGTAATCAACTTTAAATATTAATAATTTCCAAACATGATGTTAATGATTGGTTGCACATATAACTGTAAAACAAATATTAATGAACAATTTTGGTTGTAATATAAGTACTTCATATTAATCATTTTAGAAAAATAAATTTTTTTGAAAAAGTTTAGTATTGGCGACATTTATCTAGTTTGGTAGCAAAATATTGCAGAATTTGTGACGCTTATTTAATTTGGTCGGTAAGCTAAATGTAAAGGATGACAAAAAAATAAGTTGAGATGACGTCATTTGTTTGACTACTACAAACAATGTTGTCCTAGTCTGTTTAAACACAAACACGTGAAACACCTCTCTTCTCCCCTCTTTTTTCATTTTCATCCATTCCTCTCTACAGATGATCCATTGCAAATTCGTTGCCAAATGTAAAGGATGACAAAAAAATAAGCTGAGATGATGTCGTTTGTTTGACTACTACAACGACATCGTCCCAGTTTGTTTAAACATAGACGAGCGAAACACCTCTCTTCTTCCCTCTTTTTTTCATTTTCATCCATTCCTCTCCATAAATGATCCATTGTCGAAACTCTTTCACACCCCACTGTCAGTTTTTGAACTTTTTTCTCCTTTCTTTGTCATCCATCATTTTCTTGTGCTTTGTCTCTAACTGGTGAGTGGTGTTGGTTTTTTTTATCTCACATTAAATATCGAATATATATGTCGATAACCATTGGTAAATTGTATGCAGAATGTCGAGTTGTTTGCGTTAGTTGTTGATGATAATGGTTGAAATGTAGTGGATATATATTATTGTGGTTAAAGAAAGGGAAAATAATGAAGTGTTTTTGTTAATTTAGGTTGATATATGGCTATGCATTAAGTGTTCGAAGAAATTCCTGAATGATATTGATATCATTTTTTACAATGTTTTCATGTTTAAATTCTTTATGTTTTGTTAAATTTGAAATGTTGAAATGTGGTTGCACATTAATATAATGTTAAATGTGAATAGTTTTGTTAATTTTGTGGTGGAGAAAATTATTGTGCATATAAAGTCTTCTTTAGTGCATGTAATTTTCTTTCTTGTCTAACTTTAATAAAACTAGGGTATTGATAAACAAATACATATACCATGATTTATACTATGAATTATATATTTCCAACATAACTACAAATCTAAGTATGCTATATAATTAGTGTGAATAGTTTCTTGTAATCAACATGATATTCTTATTGAAAGTGTTTTGCTACTAAGTACACTTTGTACACTTTGAGTATGTCAAACCATTTTGCTTTAATTTTGTCTTATAGACTCATATGATTCAATTGCTCTTCTCTCCTTTAGGAACTTCAGTTAACTCCTAAGTAATGTGGCTTTTATATGGATGTAGTTTTATCATCCCTTACTTTTCTAGATTTAGAATGATGAAAGCTATTTTATGAATATATAAATGTAGTTACTCTTCTTATGTAAGAGTTGGACATATGCTATGCATATAAAGTTTGAAGTTGAAATTGTTTTAATTACCAATAAATGAATACAAGATGAACTATGTTGTAATTTACAACTATATATATAGTTAATAATAATTTCTTTTAAAAATGAAAAAGATAAAGAACAAATGTATTATATTAAATATGAAATTCCCTTATTTTGCAAGCTTTGTTTTATGTTGAAGAGCATCCATAATTGTTTGACATCCTCATTCGTTTTAGTTTGCGATTATCCGTCGAACCAGATAAGTCGTCCAACCCACACAATATGTTTTGCTTTACTAGTTGAAGTATTTGTGAGATTTTTTTTTGATATTCTGAGTATCATTGACCATAACATAAAGTTCTGATTTAACATAAAGTTCTAATTAGTAGTAACTTTTATTGTCACGTAACAATTAAACAAGGATTGCATTTAATATGGGTATTGTTTGAAACATTGAGACATAATAAGTCCTTAGGATGGTATATAGGCTGGACATCGGTGATGCAGCTCCGATGAGGCTTATACGTGAAAAATTCCATGAGCTTTAGAGCCACAACGAGAAGTCCCTTTTTCGATTCATAGGTATTAATAAGGCCACGTACCATAATGTTTCTTTTCTTACTAACTTTGTTTGTATAAACTTCAAGCAGGCTGTGTTCTGGTTTTGTGTTAAGGAAAATTATGTGTTGGTTTTGTGTACTTGTTTGCAATATTTTTAGAAATATAGGATGGTATATAGGCTAGAAATCGGTGATGTAGCTCCGATAAGGCTTATTGGTGAAAACTTTCATGAGTCTAGGAGTCACAGTGACAAGTTCCTTTCTCGATTCACAGGTATAAACAATGCCACATACCTTAATTAATAGTAACTTTTATTGTAACGTAATTTTAAACGAGAAATGTATTAAATAATTCAGTTATCTTCTTTAATTGTATAGCTACATGGATAAAAGTTGGGTGTCTCATTAGAAATAGTTTACTAAATATGTAGAAGGAGTTAAGACTTTTATGATATTTGTACAACATCAAATGGGTGATGAATGTCGTATTCGTTGTCTTTATATTGATTCCTTAAATCTCGACTTTTAAAGTCAAGATGTGGTATTTAATCACTTGCTAATCCAAGACATAGAGAAATTCTATAATCTATGGCTTTATCATGGTGAACGTAAGGAAGCAAGTTGTAGTAGAAGTAGTGGTACAAGTTATGATGATAGTAATAATAATGATGTAGATGATTGTGATGTTAATGATGATAGTGATGATAGTGATGATGGGATTGACGAGATGTTAGACAATTATGGGAATAAAATGGAGACTATGAATGAAACAGGTATGCCTAACATAATTGGTAGTATAACTAAAGATAATTTTAGGAAGTTATTGAAAGTTGCTTAAGAAGAATTATATCTAGGTTGCTCAAAATTTTCACAACTATCTTTTATTGTCAAGTTGTTGCATTTTAAGGTCTATAATAAATGGAGTAACAAGTCTTTTGACATGTTAATTGACTTACTTAATGATGCATTACCTGTAAGATACAAATTGCCAAAATCTTACTACGATGTAAAGAAATTGTTAAGGGATCTTGGATTAGGATAAATTTCAATTCATGCATGTAAGTATGATTGTGCTCTATTTTGGAAGGAAAGTTAAAATGTTTAGGAGTGTTCAATTTATGGTACATCAAGGTGGTAAGTGGATGATAGGAAAAGGAAAAAGATATCGAATAAAATCCTTTGATACTTTCCTATTAAACCACGACTATAATGAATTTTTATGTCACAAAAAACAATGATGGATATGAAGTGGCATAAAGAGAAATGCATTAATGATACTATTAACTCAATGGCATGGAAAGAATTTGATAGAAAGCTTCCATGGTTTGCACAGGATTGCGTAATGTTTGACTTGGATTGGCCTTAGATGGATTTAATCATTTCGATAATATGAGTAGTTCAAATGGCATGTGGCCGGTAATTCTAGTGCCATACAATTTACCTTTATGGAAGTTTATGAAAGAGCCTTTTATGTTATTGTCTTTCCTTATTCCAAGTCCTACTGCTCCTGGTAAGGATATCGATATCTACATACAACCATTAATTGATGACTTAAACGATCTATAGGAATTTGCAATACATACTTTTGATTTTGTTCAAAGTGAAACATTTAGAATGCATACCGCTATTTTGCAGACTATAAATGATTTTTTAGTTTATGGGAATTTGTTTGGGTGGAGCACCAAAGAGTATATGGCTTGTCTTGTGTGTAATCATCAAACTTATTTAATGAAGCTACGAAGTAAAATATGTTATACGGGTCATTGTTGTTATTTGGAACATGGGCATAAATGACGAAGAAGTAAATTGTTTAATGGCAAAGTAGAATTGGATGAAGCTCTATTGTAGTTGTTTGGTGATGATATTGTTTACTGGCTATCACATTTAGGTGACGTTATACCTGGGAAACACCCAAGTAATAGAAAGCAAAAGAGAAATGACGTAGAACTCAATTGGACTGAAAAAAGCATATTTTTCAATTTGGCATATTGGAAGGAATTGCTATTGAGGCATAATCTTGATGTGATGCTTATTGAGAAAAATATTTGTGAGAATATTTTAGAAGCTATGACGAGAATTGATGGGAAATCGAAAGACACAATTAAGGCTAGACTTGACTTGGAAGACATGAATATTAGAAAAGATTTGCATTTGAAAAGAAGAGATGATGGGTCATACATTATTCTCCCTGCTTGTTACAACATGTCAAAAAGGAAGAAACAATCTTTTTGTCACTTTCTCCAATCAGTCAACTTTCTTGATGGGTATGCATCTAATATAGGCCGTTGTGTGAATGTTAAATAGAGAAAAATATCAGGGTTGAAAAGCCATGATTGTCATGTACTTTTGCAACAATTACTTCCTGTTGGAATACGTGGGTGTTTGTCAAAGGATGTGTCCATAACTTTGGGTCAATTGGACAGTTTTTTAAGCAATAATGTTGCAAGACACTTAACGTCGAAGAGCTTGATAAAATGAAAAAAAGACATAGCTTTGATTATATGTAAGCTTGAACTAGTGTTCCCCTATCATTTTTTGATGTTATGGTTCATTTGACAATTTACTTACTATATGAAGCAAAACTCTTGTGGACCGGTTCAATTTCGATGGATGTTCCCAATTGAAAGGTAATTCATATTAACTTTTACTGTTCTCAAAGTTATTTGTTAGTAATAATTCCTAATATTTTATATTTTGTTCAGGTTTTTATGCTCTCTTAAGCATTATGTACATAATATAGCTCGACTTGAAGGGTCTATTGCAAAGGCTTATATAGCAAATGAGTGCTTAACATTTTGTTCAATATACTTAAGTGATGTGGAGACAAGATTTAATAGACCAGAATGTAACTTTGATTTTGATGAAAAGAGTGGGTTGTCAAATTCCTCCCAAAAAGTTAAGCCACTTAGTGTGGGTAAATAGGTGGAGTTAACTAAAGACGAATTCCAAATCGTCATTGGTATATTTTGAACAATTGTGAGAAAGTCGATATATATATGGAGTATGTATATTCCTTTTGATTCAAATAATCATATTAGAATTTTGTCCATTGAATCTCATTTCCTTACTGTCATTTACTTTTTTAAATAAAGAGCACAAAAGTTCATTCACAGCAAAGGGATTATTAATGTTGAAGAAAGACATAAGTTGAAGTTTGTATCAAGGTTTAGAAATCGAGTAATTTACATATTGATTACTTATTATGAATATATGAAAATTTACATGTCAGAATAACTTCCAATTTCATCTTTTCATACAGATGATACGCTTGCATAATCGTAACATGCAAGAAGCGACAACAACATTATATAGTTTGGCATATGGGCCTCATATTTGTGGGAAACAAATATAAATGTTGCATTTTTAATGGGGTGAGATTTCATATACAAGATGGAGATAGTCTACTTAGAAGCCAAAATTGTGGGGTTGTTGTTTAGGGATGTCAAAGGGCCAGGTTAGGCCGGTCAGGCCCATCCTTTATTTTTATAAAAATTTAAAAAATGATAAATTTATTGACTTCTATAGTGTCGTCTTTGAAATAATGGAATTGCACTACATCAAGATAAGAATGTTGTTCTATTTAAGTGCAAATGGTTTAATCTTATTGACATGAAAGTGAAAGAAAATATTACTAGCATCAATGTTAGTAAAAAAATGGTATGATAATGATCCTTTTGTCATTGCAAGTCAAACGAAGCAAGTTTTATACCTTAACGATACTGTATTGGGTAGCAATTGGAAGGTGGTCCAAAAGTTTCAACACCAAAATTTCTTTGATTTTTGTAAAAGGGATAATGGTCAATTCAATGTGGAAGCAGATGAAGTTTATCAAAGGATTGGATTGGAGTTCAACAATGAAGCCATTCGAATAGAAGATGCAGACATATCATCATTCCATAGGAGAGATGTTGATCCGAACATAGTACAACTAGATGAAGTCTAAGCCAATTTTTTCAATCAAACAGATGAAGACTATAATCAGGATGAATTAAATGGCAATGATGATACTTTGGCTGAATATATTAGTGATGAAGAATCCAATTATAATGTAATTAATGATGATGATTTTCAAAATCTTGATCATAATATGATTGAATGGAAATAAATTGTTTATATTGTTTAAAATGTTATGTTCATATTTGAGTTATGTTGTTGATGTTCTACTTATGTTTATTCGGGATGAATAATGTATATTGTTGATGTTTTACTTATGTTTATGCGGAATGTTGGTGTTTGATTTATGTTTATGTTGAATGTTTAGTTTTGACTTGTGTTTGATTTATGTTTATGTTTAATGTTGATGTTTGAGTAAAGATTATGCATTATGTTGATATTTCTTTTGTAGATATTCAATATAATGGGACCTGGTAAAAATAAGGAAAAAAGGGTGGCAACTATCGAAGATGTTCATCCCCTACAACAACCAAATCAATTCGGCCCTATTGATAAAGGTAGTTAGCAACAACCTATATCTACCTCAACTAGTGTTAAGAGATCTTTATGTCTGCCATTTAACCACCTATATTACGGTTCTGCTCAAATATATATTTAAATGTTTAATACGTTTTTTCTTATCATTATTCTTATGTTATTAGGTTCCAATAACGGAATAAGAAAAAAGGCAGAGGTATCACTAAAGAATCTGAGTTGCAATGCATGAATGTTGTAATATACAGCAAGTTATCTGTGCATATTGACCCCATGCAACTTTATCCTATTGATAAGATCCAATCAGCAAAATTGTCCAGTGAGTTGGGAGTCGTTATCAGGAATGAATTTCCATGCCTTCAGCATGCCAGGTAGTTAAAGGAAGACAACTTGCTACAGAATGCTTTGGACAAATTTTCAATAATTTTTAATTCATTTTATTATATGCATTACGATTTTGCTTATTTAAAGAGTTAGTTAACGTATATATGTTGTTTACAGATGAAGCTAAATATCGTCGATATCAAGAACCCTAAAGTTTCAAGCTGTGTCAGTTCACTGTTAAAAAAAAGGGCAAAGGATCATCGTTATCGACTTCATAAATACTACAAGTCTTTTTCTTTGAATGAGGAGGGAAGGAGTCATGTTCCAGAATGGGTGACTTCAGAAAATTAGAGTGAAATGTGTGATTATTAGGCCCTTACGAAGGTTCAGGTTTGTCTTTTTTCTCTTCATATTTCCTTCCATTAATTTTATTTTTGCATTTAATGACTCTTTCTTCTCTTTGTTTAGGAAAAGTGTGAGAAAGCTAAGGCTAACCAAAAAAAAAATGAAAACTCCTCACAACACTTACTTCAAATCATTTGTTGTCGTTCAATAAGAATTTGTAAGTGTAATGTTTAGAAGTTATTATTTTATTAGTTAACACAATATAAGCTATTGTGTTCTAATTTTTTTAAAATTCATATAACAAAGTCAGACTCAATTGCATAGACAAGAGTGTGATAGGATCAAACTTTATAAGCTGACACACTACAAGGAAGGTGAAGGCTGGACGTCTGAAGAGATGCAAAATAATTATGTAAGTATAAAATTTTTAATTTTAGAGTTTATTTATTTATGTAATACTAAGTCATAACATTTGAATGATATCTCGATTTTGTGTTTTAAATTGTAGGGCAAGATACAGGAGTTGTTGTAGAGATCATTGTCTGACATGAATGAGCTCGATGTGAATGACATTTGCAATAATGTCATTGGTACAAGATCAGGGAATATCAAAGGTCTAAGCCAATTGGTTCATCATTGTCACGACTATCATATGTAACGACACTTCAAGAGGGGAACCAGTTCCTTAGGGCTCAACTACAATGTAATGAAGAAAAGTTATATTGTACTCAAGAAAAATTACAACATAATAACCAAAAATTAGATCGTAATGAAAGAGAGTTAAATAAGCTAAAAAAGATGATCAAACAAATACTTGGGTCACAATATGTCAGTAGTAGTGATGATGAGGAGTCTTAGTTTGTCGATAAATATTTTTTCTTAAGTTTTGTAATTAACATTTAATTATATGTTTTTGTATAAAATGCATTTCATTTCTAATTATGAAATATTTTTTATTTTATTATTATTTAAACAATATGTCATCAACAATAATTACAAAATATGACTAAATTATAATTCAAGCCATGTTAAAATCAATAACATGAATTAAAAATGTTGTTAATAATTACAATCAAATATCAAATTGGTAATAGGGAAGGTAAATTAAAAATAAATATTCATCACTAAAAGTTTTTAGCTACAAATATAAAATTGTCACCAAATCTTTTTACCTACGCTTCCCAAAACGTCTCTAATAATATTTAGCTACGCTTTAATTTTTGTAGCTAAACATATTCTGCTACGAAAATAAATCATCAGTAAACATTATTATCTATGCCTAAGTTAACAAAGCTAAATACCTTTACCTACCAAAATTAAACGTGGCAATAAGTGATATGCGACTATTTCTCTTCTCGTCGTCTATATTTATTAGCGACGAAGTAATGATCATAGAAAAATCTTTTGGGTGATGAATTCTTTAAAACGTCGCAGATAATTTTTTCTACCGGGATTTTGCAACCATTTGTTCAATGATTTTTTTGTCGCTAAATACGTTTTGTGACAATTTTGTTACTTTCAGCCATGTTATAATTCATCGCCAATACCCTTCTCTATTGTAGTATAGCTACTTGTTTTTTCATCACCTCCATCACTATGTTCGAACTTGATTGGAGCTTGACATAGAGAATGGTGGCCTAAATTAAGGTACATTACAACAAAAACAATCAAGAAGAACAAGTATAAGTAGAACCTGAAAGTTATAACAAAACAACATCTAGTTATGCTACACTTGCTCCATATGAATGTGATTGATTGTTCCACTTTTGCTTTTCATGTTGAAGAAATCGATCGGATTAGAGCATGTTCACAGTTAAATAGGACTGAAAGGAATAGTAATGAACACAGATTTTACGTGGAAAAGTCCTAAATAAATTAGTGTAAAAATTACGGGTAAGGAAAAGAAACTTTATTATGAAAAATATGAGTTACAATCTCTCTCTATTTTATAAGGAGAAACACTTAACTCTCTCACAAAATAGGATAGACACTCTCTACAGGCTTTGAGGAATTTTTGAGAAGGGATTTAATGGAAGAAGATGAGATTTTTGGAATGAACTTAAAACTGACGTAGGAAGGCCTATTTATAGCCCTCCCAAACGTGTATAGCCAATTGTGGACATTGTCCACAGTTAATTGGTTTCGCTTTTCTTCTTCTTTGTGCATATGCATGTGGACATGCACAATTTTTCTTCCTTCCTTTCTTATAGAAGTCAGCAATAACACTTCATACGCCAAAACACATATTTTGATGTAGTGAACACTAATGCTCTAGGGAAAATGAAAGTAACAATTGATAAGCACACAAAGCGAGAGCTCGAAATGTTGGAAGAACCAATCCTAATAGAATTTTTGGGAGAGTCTTGTCTATGATAAGTACATAGACAATAAACGTAGTAATTACAACTAAAAGCAAAACAACTTCGAGAGGAAGTAACCATACGAGAATTCCTATTATGAGTATATTAAACACCCCGTTCGTGTTGATCAACATTAGGTAGAAGATGGTGGGAAGTTGACCAGAGATCACGCCTATGAAATGGAACGTTGTCTTTGTAGCTTTTTCCTCGTCAAGTTCGCAAGGCAAGTTGCAGATGAAAGTAAAAGTCGTCCTAACAATCATTACTACGACCACTAGTATCACGTTCCTTGTCTCCAATTGCCAAGGCCAGATAAGTAACCTTCTCCTAAAATGTTGTGGCCTTTGTTGATTTAACGCTCGTTGGGAAGCTTCAAGCTATTACTTCGGCAACCTTAAGAAATGCCCTTCAGTTGCACCAGCCTTTCGAAGGATGCGCCCAACTTGGATTTCATGAGGAGTTACGTTATAAGGATTTTAGTAGTAGACATCTGCTAAGAAATAAATAGTAAAAGAGATTTTAAAGAAGGATGAAGAACACAAAATTTTAACGAGGTTTGGAAACCATATGTTTCCTACGTCATTGGGAGTGAAGCAGCTTTTCTTATTATTCAACTTCGTAAATAGGGTACATTAGGTTTTTATATAAAACCTTAAAAACTTCAGTACAGTTACAACAGGACATGATTTAAAACCCATGTCGCTAAGTTGCCATCTCATTCGTACAATCATCTGTACGATGTTGTACGAACGACTCCTAAAATCGTCAATCCTGTACTGTACTGTTCTGCTCCAGCACTTGCCCCTTACCAGTATATGAGCTACATATACAACAATCTCCACCTTGGCGAACATATGCCTCCCATGAAAATGAATATACCTCTGAGTCTTCTCTCACACCAAATAGGTTGGGCACTTCAATCATCCTTAGCATATAGAAATGTTGATCAAGTTCAAGTAATGCTTGAACTTATCAACAGTAACCAGTTTCGTCAACATGTCAGCAATATTCTTCGAAGTATGAACCTTCTGTAGCAATATCTGACTAGATACTATCAACTCCCTGATTTTATGAAACTTACATCTATATGCTTTTTCCATGCATGATAAACTTGGTTATTGGCTAAATGGATGACATTCTGACTATCACATTATACCTGAACTCCACTTTGTTTAGTACCTAGATCCTTCACCAAATCAGTGAGCCATAAGCTTCTTTAGCTCCCTTAGCTAATGACATATACTCTGCCTCAGTTATTGGTAAAGCCACGATAGACTGTGTACTATAGACTTCCTGTTGGGTCTCGATTTTCTTAGGATTTATTTTTATTGAATTATCAAGTATGAAAATAAATTAGAATTTATGAATTTAAAAATTTTTGGAGTTTAATATGGTATATTATAAGTTTTATATGGTTGTATGAATTAAAAAAAGAAAGAATTAAAATTGAGTGGAGGAGTTAGTAGGAATTTACTTTAATAAGGTAGGGTAAAATTGGAAAATCAAAACTTTAGTCTTAAGTTAATAAAACAAAGAAGAGAAGGAGTCGTGAGAATTAAGGAAAACAAAAAAAAAAGAGAGAGTCGTGGAAGAGACTAGAAGGAGAGAAGGAGAAAGAAAGGGAAGAAGAAGGAAAGAAAGAAAAAGGAG
>JAOQML010029116.1:0-11278 GCA_027568935.1 Erythroxylum urbanii | reverse complement strand
TGAATGCATGAATATGTCAAAAACACTTTAAATAATTCTAACCCGATCCAAAATGACCAAAATGCCCTTCCCATAAGTGAGGGGATGTTACATTATGACTTAGAAATGTATTTAGGTATTAATTTTCTTGGGTCTCTATCGAAAATATACAGCATAGTCTTTAAATTCCTAAGTCCCTAGTGCAATGCAACCTAAACTATAAAATGAGGTTTAATTTGATTAACTCTCACTAAAAATTGCAATGAATTAAAATAAACATAAAGGACTTGTTTTTTGTATTTTAAATTTAAATTGAGTGATATGAGAAAGTAGTGAGTGAATGGAACCAAAAACACAATTGATTAACAATGATAAAAACAACCCTCCAATTCAACGGCATAGGCAATCATCACCTAAACAGATATGAGAGCTAAAAACAATTAATCAAGAGTTATAATCAAGCCTTTAATCCAACAGTCAAGCGACCTTAAATTGTCACAAAAATATTTTCCAAAGTCCCAATCTATTAACTACCACCAGAATAGTAAAATAGAACTAAAGATATCAAAAATCAATGCTCAATTATTACTCAATAATTAGTAAATTAGAATTATGCTAGCAGCTGATACAACTGTTCAATAATTCAAGCCATCTTGAATAATCACCAAATATTCAACAAAATCTCAATACAAAGTCTTGACCTAAAATAACGTAATGAAATTAAACCATATTTAGCACAATATCAGTCGCTAAATAATAACCCAACCATAAAAATCTTCCAATACAAAGATATCATCAACACAACTCCAAATAATTAAATAGTTATCCTAAAATCTAGGAATCACTAAATAATTAAATGGGCAGAAGATTAATGTAGCATTAAACTCCCCTGTAAAAACCAAGCTCCTACCATATCCATAGAATCAGAGGATTATAGTGAATTAGCCATGAAATTTCAGGGAGGACGCTGTCAACAATGAACTCGGTGGTCAGCCATAGAACGTGGAATATGATGGTTTTGATTTTTTCCAGATGAGGAAGAGAACCAAAACCTAAATCCCCTTTCTTTGTAGATCACCCTCGTATGGTCCTGCTCCTCCTCATGTTTGCATTTTTCTCATTATTTCCCTAACTATGCACGTCTGCCGCCAGCTCTTCACACACGCCTCTACCACCTTCACTGTTTTTATTTTCTAGTTCTTGGTCCACCAACTCTCGCCACACCCTCCTTGTCTCCTTCTGTTTTTTCTATCTTCTTCCTAGACCCACGCAGCCTCCCTATCTTTTAAAACCAACATATATTAAAACCCTCCAAACCTTCTTTTTGTCTACGTGTTTTTCTCTCTTTTTCAACCTTATCGTTTTTCATCATTTGTTGTTGCGTTTTTGTCTGCTTCTTTTGGCTTGGTTATATGCCCACCTGCACATCGTTTTGGTGTATGTTATTTTTATTCTCCTCTCCAGCATGCTCGTCATTTTACATCTTGTGATGCTGCGCTTTAGCCTCTTTGCTCCTAACGTCAACATTTTTATCTTGTACTCATGTGCTGGTCTTCCTTCCACTACTACGTCGTTTGCTTCTTATGGTGTGGCGTTTTAGTTAAATTTCCAGCTGCTATGTGTTTCTCTTCCCTTCTCGAGCTGCTACGTCGTTTCCTTCTTGTGTTGTGGCATTTTAGTCTCCCTTCTCCATTTGGTCATTCGCTGCGTTATTCATATGTCCCTTACGTTTTGCTTCTTTGCCTCACCATGCAAAGCTGTCATTTTCTCTTGTGTGATGCTTGCACTCGTGCTTCTCTTCTCCAACTACTACGTCGTTTTACTCTTTCTTTTCTCCTTGCTGTGTGTTTTGGCTTCTGTTCTCTAGCAGCTGCGTTTTGTGCATCTTTGCCTGTCTTTTTTTTTTGCTTCCTTGCCTTTACTGTCTTTTGGTTTTTTATCTGCTGCGTTCACCAACTATTTTCTCCAAAGTACGCTACAATAAAAATTACAAATAATGTAGCATCAATTGTCCTAAAATCGATTAATCACAATTAAACCAAAATATGACAATTTTTACCCCTATAAATACAAATTAAATGTAAGGCACAATAATTCAAATAATAAACAAATAATGCCCTAAAGACCAATTATAGTGATAAAAACCCATCCAAATGATATGAAAATGTATATGAATAAATGAGTTTGTCAACTCCCCTACACTTAGCCTTTTACACTCCTAGGTAAAATATCAATAAAGAGAAATACAACAGTTAAACTCAATGTAAGCAAACATAAAATTGACAAGGCAAGAATATGCAATCAACTCAAGCAACCTTTATCCCTAATCAATCAACAGTCATGGAATGCTTCGGTGCAAAAAAACTAACACAAGAGACATAGCAAGATAGAAGGAAGAGAAACATAATAGATCTCTTATAAGGTACAAGTGTCTCACTCATCTCTCAAATAGGGAATTTTTCACTCAATTCACCTAGATTAGCACCTACCATAAGCTTATAAAGATTCTACTATCTCCACCACAACATACCATAGATTCATGATCAAGGGGACTTTATAGGGTTGTAATGTTGATCAAAGGCTTAATGAATAGATAGAATGGAAATAATGACAAGTGCTTTGCATGAGTGTTAAGAAACAACTCAAAGTGAGCTAAAGTGTAACCATCAAATGAACATCAATGTGTAAATATCAACTTTAAAAAACCAATCTTTAATCTTTAACCTCCAAGGGATGCCTTATTTGAAAATTTATTCTTTTTGTCCAAATTATTCCTTTTTCTTTTCTTTTTCTCTTTTCTCTCTTCTTTTTTTCTCAAAATTGTTTCTTTGCTTTTTCTGTACATTTTCTTCTCTTCCTTTTTTTTTATTTTTCTCCTTTTTTTTAGAACATTGGCATATCCAACCCAAGAAGATAAAAATAGCAATATCAATAATGCACATTTAATCATGAAGAATACAATGTAACTCATGCAAAACACTTGTTCAAAAACAATGGAATGAAGGAAAATGAAGGGCTCAAAGGGGTAAGCAAAGGTCAATTGAAATGGCTTGTGTTTGGGTGAAAGGGTTTAGAAATGAACGCCCCTATCATGCTCACAAATCTAGGTATTAATGTAGCTTTGGAAAAGAATCTAGACGAGTTCTAAAGGCTAATCAAATTAGGTGAAAATCACACAAGATGAGAAAGAAAACTAAGAATAAAAAATCCTTCCAATAAGGCTTTCTCTAAAATATTTCCTCCCTAAAATCAAGCTATAAAACCAAGTTAATAACACTACACCAAAGGCACTACACTATGCTAATCAACTAAGAATAAAAATTACTCAAATCAAAATATATTCAAGCCTTGACATGCCAATGTTCACATGCATAAGCAACAAGGACTTGAAAACAAAGCCCATTGAATGAAAAGTCAAGTAGAAGGTGGGAATCACAACGTCAATTCATTCTCAAGAGATAAACCCAATCAATTTAGCTATAAAATGTTCAAATTTTTAAATTTTTCATATTATTTTAGCTCAATCAAATAAACAGTACATAATGCAAAGTTAATAAAGGCAATTTCAAATTATTTTAGCTCAATCAAACAAACAGTGCATAATGCAAAGTCAATAAAGGCAATCCAAGCAGTGGCAACACAAATCAGCGAAAGCAATCCCTCCCCCACACTTAGTCGATGCATTGTCCTCAATATAAGAAAAACAAGTATAAGTGAAATGGCAAGAGCAAGGGAAAACTAAGCTAACAACTACTAAACAAAAATAAACTACTACAACTACTTCCTAATAGAGAGGTTTCCTCCCCCACACTTACTCCTAATTATCTCAACAAAAACATATCACCATTAATACAATAGAAAGTAAAGGAGAAGGGTGGAAGGGAACAACCGTGTGATTACGGGGGTTTTTGATCCTCATGGTAGTACTTAAGTAGATAACCATTGACTTGTGAAACATGACCAGTTGCTTCATCCACTAGCTCTACCGTACCAAAAGAATGCACCTTGGTAACTCTGAAAGGGCCCTCCCACTTGGCGACAAACTTCCCGATCATTAACTTTAACCAGGTCTTGAACTTTATAACCTTGTCACTTTTATGGAACTTTTTCCTCAGAATCTGTTTGTCATGAATCATTTTCAGCTTGTCTTTGTAGATTCTAGCATTATCGTAGGACTCAAGTCTCATCTCTTCAAGCTCTTGGAGTTGCATTGTTCAGTTTTCCAGTAAAGATTCAAAGTCTGCATCATATGCCTTCATCGCCCAATAAGATTTGTGCTCAATCTCTATAGGTAGATGGCAGGACTTTCCATAGAGAAACTAAAAAGGAGACATGCCTATAAGGGTCTTGTAGGTAGTCCTATAAGCTTATAAAGCCTCCTCAATCCTTTCACTCCATTCTTTACGGGATGGTTTCACAATCTTTTTTAATATTTACTTTATTTCCTAATTGGAGACTTTAGCTAACCCATTTGTCTGAGGGTGGTAAGGAGTGGCCAACTTGTGATTAACTCCATATTTAGTAAGTAGAGACTTGATGGTTCTATTGCAGAAATGTGTTCCTTGGTCACTGATGATTGTTCTTAGAATGCCGTACCTATAAAAGATATGAGAATTTAAAAACTTAGCAATAGTAGAAGCATCATCTTTCCTAGTTGGCACTGTCTCTACCCACTTAGACACATAATCTACTGCAAGTAATATATATGAAAACCCAAATGATGGAGGAAAGGGACCAATAAAATCCATGACCTAAACATAAAAAATTTCACAAAAATGCATAGGTCTTAAAGGCATTTCATGCTTTCTACCTAGACTCCCAAACCTCTGGCACTTATCACAAGTCTTGCAAAATGCATAAGCATCTTTGAATAGGGTAGGTCAGTAAAATCCAAACTCTAAAACCTTCCTAGCAGTCCTATTACCACTAAAATGCCCCCCAAAAAATAAAGAATGTGTAAAGGTAAGAATAGAGTGGATCTCATTGTTATGAACACATCGTTTGATGATCTGGTCACTGCATTGCTTCCAAAGAATTAGAGCATCCCAGATATAGTATCTTGCCTCCCTCTTTAGCTTATCAACCTGAAACTTAGACATAGAAGGAGGCACAAGATTAGCAACAATATAATTAAAAATATTAGAGTACCAAGGCTCCTAAACTGCTAAGGCAAAAAGTGCAGAATTGGGAAAGGAATCAATAGTAAGATCAGAAGAGTCAACTCCCTCGGTGCCTTTAAGTAATTGACTAAGGTGGTCATCCACATGATTTTTTGCTCTAGCTTTGTCTTCGATTTCAATGTCGAATTCCTGCAGCAACAAAGCCCATCTCAATAGTCTTGGTTTAGACTAGGGCTTCTTGAACAATTACCATACCGCTGCACGATCTGTAAAATCAACTACTCAAGAATTTATCAAATATTGTCTGAACTTATCTAAAGCAAAGATTATAGCAAAAAGTTCTTTCTCGGTAGTGGTGTAATTCACTTGAATGGAGTCAAGTGTCTTGGAGGTATAGGCTATCACTTTAGATCTCTTTTCCTCCCTCTGACCAAGCATAGCACCAACTGCAAAGTAAAAAGCATCATAAGATAGTTCAAAGGGCAAATCTCAGTTAGGTGCAGTCAGAATAGGTGGTAAAACAAACAAAGATTTTAAAGTGTCAAAAGCATGTCTACTTTTATCATCAAATTGAAAATCAATGTCTTTTTTCAATAATGTAGAAAGGGGTAAAGAAATTGTACTAAAATATTTAACAAAGTGAAAATAAAACCCCACATGCCTCAAAAAAGACCTCAATTCTTTAAGACAAGTAGGATAAGGAAGTGAAGAAATGATTTTAGTCTTGGCTCTATCAACCTCAATCCCCTTTTAGGAGATGTAATGACCTAACACTATGCCACTATTTACCATGAAATGACATTTTTCATAATTCAAAACCAATTTTTTCTCAACACATCTACCAAGAACACGTTCAAGACTAAGCAAGCAATCATTAAAGCTATCACCATAAATGGTGAAGTCATCCATTAAAACCTCCATATTTCGCTCCAATAAATCACTGAAGATCGTCATCATACACCTTTGAAAGGTGCCTAGAGCGTTACACAACCCAAATGGCATCCTTTGATAAGTGTAGGTACCAAAAGGGCATGTAAAAGTAGTATTGTCTTGGTCTGCTGGTACAATTGGCACCAGGAAATAACCTGAAAAGCCATCCAAAAAATAATAGTGAGATTTACCAGATATTCTTTCCAACATTTGATCAATGAAAGGTAATGGCAAATGGTCCTTCCTAGTCGCTTCGTTCAACTTCCTATAATCTATATACATTCTCCAAGCATTTTGATCGCTTATTGGAATAAGTTCATTACTCTCATTTCTCACTATTGGGATACTGCTCTTCTTCAGTACTGCCTAAAGTAAATTACACGTTAATATAGAATTCATGTACAATATATGATATACATAAGAAGGGAGGTTGAACTGTGTATTCTTTTCGTGAGTACAAAATCTTTGATATTTCTTGATAAGAACTTCTCTAACTTGTTAAAAGAATATCACAAACATTATATGAAAATTGTTATGTAGTTAAATCACAAATAATTTCTATATACTTGTTTTTAAAAAAAATAGAATAAGTTGAACGATAGAAGATAGACACTGCGATTTTCATACTGGTTCACCCCAAACCGTAGGCTACGTCCAGTCCTCAGAATTCGTCTGAGTTTTCACTATACTTCAATAATTTACAAGTATTCTTTCTTCCCTTCTAGAGCCTCTTCAGGTCTCTTACTCCAAGTATTCTTTCAGCTATCTTAGCCTTTCCAGGCTCTTAGCCTTTTCTTTCTCTCACTAGAAAGATATTGTGAGCTTTTATTACAGTAGGGTTTGCTCTCTTGGTATCGCACTACATAATTTTTCTTTTCTAAGTAAACACTTGAAAGCTCAAGGATCAACAATTGTTCAAAGGTTTTCAGAAAAATTGTTCAATCTTTGACTACAACTAGTATTTATAGTCTAAGTTTCCAACTGCTTCTTGATTCTTGATAACTGCTTCTTGAATCTTGATAACCGCTATTTAGTTGAGTTCTGTAACTAACTCCAACTAACTAACTGTTCGTCGTACTAGCGTATCTTTTTCTTTGTATCGTTTGTGTTTTCTTCTTCTGTATCTTTTGCTTCTTCTGTGTTTTTACTTCTTCTGTATCTTCTACTTCTTCTATGTTTTGCTTCTTGAATCTTCTGCTTCTTCTTTGTTTTTACTTCTTCTGTATTTTGCTTCTTCTGTATCTTCTATGTTTTGCTTCCTTTTGTATTTTGTTTCTTCTACGTTTTGCTTCCTTTTGTATTTTGTTTCTTTTGTGTTTTGCTTCCTTCTGTATCTTCTGTTTCTTCTGTGTTTTGCTTCTTCTGTATCTTCTGCTTCTTCTGTGTTTTTTACTTTTTCTGTATCTTCTGCTTCTTCTGTGTTCTGCTTCTTGAATCTTCTGCTTCTTCTGTGTTTTTACTTCTTTTGTATTTTGCTTCTTTTGTATTTTGCTTCTTCTATATCTTCTTTGTTTTGCTTCCTTCTGTATTTTCTTTCTTTTGTGTTTTGCTTCCTTCTATATTTTGTTTCTTTTGTGTTTTGCTTCCTTCTGTATCTTCTGCTTCTTCTATGTTTTAGTTCTTCTGTACACTTAACACACTCATTAAAATAGTTCATTTATTTCTAACATTATTATTATTTGATTGTCATCAAAATTAATCATCGTAAAGTCCTCCTGACTTAACAATCTCTCCCTTTTTGATGATAACAAATAATCACAATTTTAGAAAGATAAAAGTGAACGAACGAATTTTATTCAGATAATGAATAAGAAGACAACAACCAATATACACATATGCTATCTTCTTTTCTTGTATATGTTCTTCTCTTCTTTCTTCTGCTCTTCTTTCTTTTGCTTTTCTTTCTTCTGCTTCTCTTTCTTCTACTTCTGCTCTTCTCCCCTTATTCTTCTCTTCTTTCTTCTGTTTTTGCTTTTCTCCCCCTATTTGTTATTAATCAAAATATTTACCGTAGATGCTTCATGATTTTAGAAAGCATGCATTGCATATCAGTTTGGATCAACTTGAGGTCTTCTTCAATTGAAACTCTTAGATAAGTTACTTCCTCATGTAGATCACCAACTGAGTCACTCAGATCATCAACCTTAGTATGAATTTCTTCAATCTCCTTAACTAAGGCTTCCTGACTCCACTGTTGAGAGTGAATAACTTCTTCCATACCAATAATAGGAACTTGTTGAGATGCACTTGATGGATAGAAGTTTGTAGCAACAAATATTTTTGAAGGTAAAACATCTAACTCAATGATTTTGATCACAGGAGGTTTGAAAGATTATTTTCCTTCAGGGAGATCAAGGTTATCAGGTTTAGGTAGTTTTGGAATTGATTTTCTAAGAAGGTGAAGGACATCTTTAATTGAAGATATAAAACTCAATGGTCTAAAGTGCATAATCAGGTGCACAAAAGTCTCTAAGTTGACACTAATACCTTTAACCTTGATACTTCTGTACTGTCCTTTTGTCACTCTTCCAACTACCTGAGAAGTTGTAACTGTGGTGAAGCATCCACAATGACTGCCTGATGCTTTTGAAATTTGATGTGAAACATGGATTCCTCTTGATTGCTCTGCATTGCATACCTCATCTATATTTCTCACAACTTCTTATATCTGATCTTTTGTAAGATTACCTGTATTTCCTTCAGGGTACATCTTCTGCTTCTCTTTCTCTACATTGCGTACAATGTTTGAAGCTCTAGGTTGTATGTCTGGTACAATCTTGATCAATAACTTGTGACCGGGTAGATAGTATATCGATCCTTAGTCATCTTCAATGGATGTGGTTCTGACTTTTCATCTCTCAGAATACCATATAATCTTCTTTCTTCACGATTTAGAAGATGTATAGATCGATTATTGACCAGTATTGGTTTAACTTGTACCTTGACTAACCTTTTCACAGGCTCTCTTATGATAATTGAGCTTCTGCTTCTAAAAGGTACCATTTCTTCAATCACCTTCATTCTCAAGTCCTGTTTTCTAATAGGTTGAGAAGGACTATGAGATACTAATATGTGTTTAGCTAATTTTTCCTTTTGTTGAACACCAGTTGAAGTAATCTCTTTCTAACTAGTCTTCAGCTTCTTATTTTCTTCTACCAGTCTAGAAGGTGGTCGTGGTTGAGGTTTCTTCCTTTCAAACTCCAACTTCCTCTTAATTTCTGTCTCTTTAGTCGACTTTGTTGGCTGTTCTTGCAAAATTGAGACCAAAGATCTAGTAACCTGCAGTGCTTTCTCTACCTTTTCAAAATCTTCACCAAGAGTCAATCCTTCCCTCTCTTCTGCTCTTGTTGACGTAGAGTTAGTAACCTTGGTGATCTTCTTGATTTTTTGACTTTCTCACAATAAAGTTTCTCCCCCTTTCTTTTCAGCGACATTTGTTTCTCAGATAGTTTCACCTGGTTTTCTTCACTTTGTGAAATCGTCTTTGCTTTAATTAATACCTCTGACGATTTATTCTTCTTTTCTTTTATAGACATTCTTCCTGAGGATTGAGATTTCTTTTTCTCAATGGGAGTAACATTTTCACTCATGTTGTGTCTGACAATACGCTCCCCCTCAGTCCTTGCTTTTGCCATAGAAGTTGTATCCTCCTTTTCTTGAGATTTCAATCCCATTCTACAAATAGTTGACGCATTAATAATGCTTTTGATATTCATCTTTATTCTGTTTCCTGTATCAAGAAGAATTCCAGAATCTCTAAAGATTCTTGTTAACAACATGCCATAAGGTAAGGCATTAGAATCCCTCTTCGTCTTCATCATATACTTGAAAATCAAGTGTGGAAGATTTATAGCCTGATGATTGAGTAGATAGAACAGGCATTGTTCATCTGTCTTCGTCACAACATATTTCGAACTTGTTCTTAGTAGAATGCAGTGAAAAAGTACCGCATGTAGAACCCTAGCCTTCAGAACAAGATTTGACACCTTCTTGTCCTTTGGGTCACTACTTCCATAGAGTTGTCGATTGACATGTGCCTTCTCTACACAACTTTCAGTTGTCTATCTTGTGTTATGAGATACCTCTGCTCTAACACATGGACATCCACTGACCTTCTCGATTAGCTTCAGTGTTATAATAACCGACAATCTATCCACCGTTGATACTACACTATCGTCTACTACTTTTGCATTCTTCCAAAACTCATATACTTTATTCAGATAGACTGTTTCACGAACCTGAAAGAAGTTTTTCCATCCCACTGCATCAGTTTCTGGTTCAATATCCATCTGGTTCTTCTTCAAAGAGTCGAAATCAACATGTCTTCCATAAATCATAGCTTGCTCTATTGTGATCTATAGATAGTAGAAACTTCTTAAAGTAATGAGGTTAGTATCTAAAGATGAGAATGTAAACTGAAAGGGCTTGATATCATGAACTGAGTAATGAAACATTTTGTTAAGAACTTTGCAAAAATCGATTTCAGAGGATTTCAAGAGGATTCTAGAGTACGTGATGTTCTAAACCTTATGAGAGGATTTCCCTTTACTATCTTCTCAAATGTTACCATCTGTAACTTACAGTTACTGTGCTCTTGAAAACTTACAAATTTTTATCTTCCTTTTGTGAAAATCATTTTGGTTATGATGTGTCAAATGATTGATCACTCAACACTACCATATTCAAGTTTCGTCTTTCTTTGAATCTTTTCTCATTCAAAGGCTTAGTAAAGATATCTGCCCATTGATGATTTGTCTCAACAAACTATAAACTAACGATTCTCCTCTATACATAGTCTCATAGGAAATGATGTCTAACTTTGATATACTTTACCCTTGAGTGTTGTATTGGATTCTTCGATAGGTTAATAGCACTTATGTTGTCACAGAAAATTAGAATTTGTTTTTCTTTTATTGAATAATCTTCTAACTGATACTTGATCCATAACGTCTGTGAGCAACAGCTTGCAGCTGACATATATTCAGCTTCTGCAGTAGATAGAGCAATTGAACTTTGTCTCTTACTAGACCAAGAAACTAGATTATGGCCAAGAAATTGACAGCCTACTCTTGTACTCTTTCTATCAATCCTGTCTCCAGCGTAATCAGCATCACAATAGCCAATTAATCTGAAATTTTTACCTTTCTCATACATTAAGCAATGATTAGTAAAACCTGATAGATATCTCAAAATTCTTTTAACAGCAATATAATGAGATTCTCTAGGATCTGCTTGAAATCTAGCACACA
>JAOQML010029072.1:0-11279 GCA_027568935.1 Erythroxylum urbanii | reverse complement strand
AGGTGGGTAATTTATTTATAGTTATTGTGTAATGAGCAAATTTGCCTTGTGTGTGTGTTGTGTGTTAAAATGATTTGTTTTGAAATATTGTGATGTGGAAATTTGCATTATGGTGTTTGACATATGATAAAAATTGAAATATGAGTATAATTATACTATGCCTTGGAATGGTATCACAACATTTTGATTTAAATGGAAAGAAGAAAAAGCATATGAATATGAACTTGTGATTGATTGAATTGAGCAGGAGATTGTTTGTGTTTAGAAGATAGAGGAACTGCTTCGTAGTTAGGTTCATATCGACATAAATCCTTCTCCCGGCTGCCCGCTTGTGGCATACGAGATCCGAAAAGTAGACTCATTTATTCACGGAGTAAACTTCAGTTTCTCTATTTTATTCCACGAAACCCTCGAGCCATTTATTTGTACATTTTCATCTTTGATGTGTTAAGTTTTGATGAAGTTGTGTATTATGCTTTGATGTTAAATCACATCCAATATGTTTTATGTGACGATGTATTGAGTTATGAGTTATGAATGTTGAACTTACATTATTGGGTTAAGATAAGATGAGGATGTTTTTATGAATAGATGCATGTATGTTTGATTATGTGGCTCATCACTAATGGCTATAAATATATTAGCCACTGAGCTGTGTAGCTCAACCCAAATTTTCCCTCCTCAGGTGCAGAATGAGAAGATTAGCGATCATTGCAAGGCATTTGGAACTCCAAGATAGCTAGAAATCTTTTGTACTAAGCTACTGACTATTTTCTTGGATAGCTTTATAGGAATATCAAGCATGAGCATCCATTTGTATTTTGTATTAAGTTGATGTGTATGTTGATATGTAACTAAAGCTTGATTAAATATTTACTTGTTTAGCAATGAGAATGAGAATTTGAGGATTTGCTATTGTGTATGATGATGGTTATGAAAGAGGAATGAGTATGTGATCGTAAATTGTTGTTTGGTTTAGAATAACATGTTAAAGATTGGAAGGGTTGTATGGGATTAATTATTTGAGGGGATATTTAAGAATTTAACAAAAGTACTTAGTAGTTGAATTGATATAAAGTGGATGTGTATTTTTGGTGTTGAAATGTTGAGTTAGAGTTGAAGATTAGAAGGTTTCACCACGGCGAACTTTTCCTGAGAGGTCCTGGGAAATATTTCCTGATTTTGTCACGACGAAACATATAGTTCACCGCGGCGAACTTTTCCCGAGAGGTCGTGGGAAATATCTCCTAATTTCTACATGGCAAAAACATTTATAGTTTGCTGCGGTAAACTTTTCCCGAGAGTTCCTGAGAAATATTTCCTAATTTTGCCTAGGCAAAATTTTTGTAGTTTGCCGTGACGAACCTTTCCTGAGAGGTTCTGGGAAATATTTCCTAATTTTGCCACGACGAACCTATGTTTTGACCCTCCAAATGGCAAAATCTTTTCAGAGTCTTCATGAAAGTTGTAGATCTAGAAGTCCTCTCCAAAATTGTCCTAAGACGACCTTATTTTGATCTCTCTAGTGAAATTTATGCCAATTGTTCCAAGATAGGTATAATATGATTAAGGACATAACTAGGTTTGACTCGTTTGGCCATAACTCCATCATCCGATCACCAAATGAAGTGAGTATTGAATTAAGAGATCCCATAGAAATAACCTTACAGGATAATATGTTAACGTCTTTTGATATTCTGGATAGTTGGGCTCCGAAAATAGGGTCCAACATCTTTTGGTATCATAGCTTAGGTTTTTCCTAGGCTTAGAGTGCATGGTAGGATGAATTGTTATGCTATGTGATTAATTGTTTGCATTGTTAAATTGATTGAATTGTGTTAAATGACATGCATACATGTAAGAAATAGGATTGAAATAAAATGTAAGCTAATCCTTAGTGTTTTTATTGAATGAGTGAAATGCCACCTCATAGGAGGACATGAGGAATATTGCAAGGATCGGTTGCACCTAACCCTCCACTAAGAGAGGAGGGCACAGATGAGTCTATAGCCCTAGGGGATACTAAGACTTCTGTAGGGCATAGTATTGAGTCCTCTCACTCACAGACACAGGAGTCGCCTATTCCGCCAAAACAAGTGTCTCCCTTGGATCTGAGATTGCTTCAGGCATTTACTCAAGCCTTTGTCCAGGCTATGGGTCAGATGCCGCAAGCTTCTGCTTCAATCCCAGTTAAGAAAGAGAAGCAGTTCGACAAGTTGAGGAAGTATGGAGCAGTGGATTTATATGGGACCACGTATCCAGAAGAAGCTGAGACTTGGATGAGAAAGACCGAAAGGATACTAGATCAAATAGATTGTGAGGATGATGAGAAGGTTGTGTATGCTGTTAGTTTGCTTCAGGGAGATGCTCTGTATTGGTGAGAGAGTGTGCTGGGGAGTCAGATGAGACTGCCAGTGCTCGTATGGAAAGATTTCTTAGCAATGTATAAAAAGAAGTATTTGTCTGAAGTGTACATCCAACAGAAGCAGAGAGAGTTTTTAAACCTCACCCAGAGGGAGATGACAGTGAGTGAATATGAGCGCTGATTTACACAATTGGCCTGATATGCAGCTGAGTTAATGATGAATGAAGCGGCTAGGTGCCGAAGATTTGAAACCAGACTGCACTTGGCCGTCAAAGAGAAAGTAGTGGTACAGAATTTCTGCGACTTCCAACAGCTGGTTGAAGCAGCGTTGAGAGTGGAAAATGTGGATAACATCAATAGTTCAGTGAATAAGAAGAGAAAGGTGAGAGAAAAGTCCAAGAGGAGAGGTGGTACTTCTATGCCCTAGAGGAGTACCAAAGCTTTCCCTGTACAGTCTGAGGAGAGGAGCGGTGGTGCAAGCAGACCTAGACCTATGAGGACTTCTATTGTTTCACATCAAGCCTCAACGGCTGGAGGCAGCAGGAGGGAAGATGGGGATAAGCTACCCATTCCCAAATGTGAACACTACGGAAGGTTTCATAGAGGGGACTGTTATCGATTGACTGGAGCGTGTTTTAATTACGAGGAGAAAGGACACATGGCAAGAGAATGCCTTCAGAATCCAAGACATGAGAGAAGTCAGATGCAAACTTCAAAGAGGGCCGAGATAGTGGGATATAGGACAGTAACGGAAGTGGGCAATAAAAGTTCTGATGTGGCCAGGAGAGTGAACCCTTCAGGGAGACCGAGGGGACAAGCACCAGCTAGAGTGTTTGTTATAACGAGGGAGGATGCAGAGACAACTCCGGAGGTTGTCACTGGTACGATTAAATTAATTGATGATGATGTAATTGTTTTGATCGATCCGGGTTCCACCCATTCGTTTGTGTCATTGAGTAGAACTGTGCATGGTAGAGAATTACGCCTATTAGATACTCCTTTGATGGTGAGTACTCCAATTGACCAATGTATTATTATTAGTCAAGTATACAGAGACTGTGAGATACATATTGAGGGGAACAATTAGTGGTGGACCTAATATCATAGAGGATGGGAGCATTAGATGTGATTTTGGGTATGAACACCTTAGGGAAATATAATGGCAACTTGGATTGCAGACAAAAGAACGTGGAGTTTGAAATTGGCAATGGTAAAAAGGTGGTGTTTATGGGGGACAAAAACATGAGTCCGACTAGAATGGTTTCGGCTTCAACAGTAGAAAAATTGATAAGGAAAGGATGTGAAGCATTTTTGGCCTATGTGGTAGATACAAAAGCAGATAGAGGGAAGTTAGAAGAAATTCCTGTGGTCATGGAATTCTCGGATGTCTTTCCCGAGGAATTACCAGGACTACCACCACATAGGGAAATTGAATTTCCCATAGAGTTTCTTCCGAGCACAATGCCAATATCGATTCTGCCTTATAGAATGGCTCCGAAGGAATTGAAGGAACTTAAGGAGCAATTGGGAGAATTATTAGAGAAAGGGTTCATAAGGCCGAGCTCTTTAACTTGGGGAGCTTCGATCCTTTTTGTAAAGAAGAAAGATGGATTGTCGAGGATGTGTATGGATTATAAGAAGCTCAACCATGTCACTATTAAGAACATATATCTACTCCCACGTATAGATGATTTGTTTGATCAGTTTTAAGGGGAAAAGATCTTTTCTAAGATAGATTTGCGATCATGCTACCACCAATTGCGGATAAAGGAGTCCGATATGTTAAAGACTACTTTTAGAACATGGTATGGCCACTTTGAGTTCTTGGTCATGCCTTTTGGGTTAACGAATGCACCTGCAGCTTTCATGGACTTGATGAATAGAGTCTTCAAGCCTTTTTTAGACCAATTTGTCATAGTCTTTATTGATGATATAATGGTTTATTCCAAGAGTGATGAGGAGCATGAGGAACATTTGAGGCTTGCTTTGAAGACATTGAGGAAGGAAGAGTTATATGATAAATTTGATAAATGTGAATTTTGGTTAAAGGAAGTGGTGTTCTTTGGACTTGTAGTTTCCAAAAAAAGAGTGCATATAGATCCAAGGAAGATAGAAGTAGTTATGAAATGGGAAGCACCTAAGAATGTAGCTGAAGTGAGAAGTTTCTTGGGTTTAGCCGAATATTACAGAAGGTTTGTGGAGGGCTTTTCCATGATAGCTGCTCCACTTTCCAAATTGACAAGGAAGAACCAAAAGTTTGTATAGACAGATGGACGAGTGCACCAATTTTGACTTTGC
This sequence comes from Erythroxylum urbanii, assembly GCA_027568935.1. Taxonomy (NCBI): domain Eukaryota; kingdom Viridiplantae; phylum Streptophyta; class Magnoliopsida; order Malpighiales; family Erythroxylaceae; genus Erythroxylum; species Erythroxylum urbanii. Next base: position 6,616 of record JAOQML010029072.1, on the reverse strand, counting down.
TTTCAGGTAGTGATGGATACACAGTGTACAGTGATGCCTCAAGAAAGGGATTGGGCTGTGTGTTGATGCAAGGAGATAAGGTGATTGCTTATGCTTCTAGGCAATTGAAACCTTATGAGATGAATTATCCTACGCATGACTTGGAGTAAGCTGCCATAATTTGTGCATTAAAAATATAGAGACACTATTTGTAGGGGGTCACTACTAGGGTATTTACTGACCACAAGAGTCTTAAGTATCTGATGAGCCAGAAAGAGTTGAATTTGAGATAGAAAAGATGGTTAGCACTGTTAAAGGATTATAACTTAATGATTGATTATCACCCAGGGAAGGCTAATGTAGTAGCGGATGCACTGAGTAGAAAATCGACTATGGCGCATATGGAGATAGTGTATATTCCTTTGTTGAAGGAATTAGCCAAACTCAGAGTGATATTAAGATAAGCTGAAGCTGATTGTATATTAGAAAACTTTAGAGTACAACCAGTATTGAATGAAAAGATTAGGGAATTGTAGGAACAGGATGAGTTCTTGAGCAGGTTCAAAGAAGAGATTAAAAATGGTAAACCTTCTGAAATAGAGGTAAGGGAAGATGGATTGATGGTGGTAGGGAACAGACTATGTATTCCTGATATGCAAGAGCTGAAAGATGAAATTCTTAATGAGGCACACAATGCACTTTACGCAATGCACCCAGGAAGTACGAGAATATATAGAGATTTGAAGGAACATTTCTAATGGAAAGGAATGAAGAGAGAAGTTGCAAAATACACTAAAAGATGCTTAGTGTGCCAGGAAGTCAAGGTTAAGCACCAAGCACCTTCAGGGAAGCTTAAACCTTTGTCGATTCCTAAATGAAAATGAGAGAAGATTATGATGGATTTCTTGATAGGATTGTCAAGAACTAGTAGGAAACATGATGCAATATGGGTGACTGTTGATAGGCTAACTAAGTCAACACATTTCTTGCTAATTAAGTAGATGGATTCTTTGAATGTGTTGGCCATGAAATACGTAGATGAGATAGTTAGATTTTATGGGATTCCAAGTTTGATAGTCTCGGATAGAGATCCCAGGTTCACCTCTAGGTTTTGGTAAAGCTTACAAGAGGCTTTAGGAACTAAGTTGCACTTTAGTACGGCTTTCCATCCACAAACTGATGGACAATCGAAGAGAACAATATAGACTCTGGAGGCAATGTTGAGAGCTTGTGTTATGGATTTTAAAGGCTCATGGGATGACCATTTGCCTTTAATTGAATTTGCTTACAATAATTCGTATCACTCAGAAATTCAGATGGCACCTTATGAAGCTTTGTATGGTAGGAGGTGCAAAACTCCTATTTGTTAGGAAGAGGATGGTGAAGGGAGACTTATAGGACCTGAGTTAGTACAGGTTACAGTTGACAAGATTAAATTGGTGAAACAGAGACTTAAAGTAGCTCAAGATAGGATGAAGAGCTACATGGATGCACATAGAAAAGAGATGGAATTTGAAGTTGGGGACAAAGTATTTCTTAGAGCTTCTCCATAGAAAGGGGTCTTGAGATTTGGTAAGAAGGGCAAGCTTAGTCCGAGATACATAAGCCCTTATGAGATCATTGAGAGGATTAGGCCTTTAGCTTATAAATTAGTTTTGCCATCGGAATTATCTAAGATTTACGATGTTTTTCACGTATCGATGTTGAGGAAGTACAGATCAAATCCTTCACACATAGTTCAACCATCAGAGGTTTAGTTAATGGAGGATTTGACATATGAGGAGCAACCAGTAGAGATCCTAGATTCGAAGGAAAAGGTTTTGAGAAACAAGATTATAAAGCTGGATAAAGTACTGTGGAGGAACCATTCGACGGAGGAGGCAATATGGGAGCCTTTGGAAGCAATGAAGGAGAAGTATCCACACCTCTTCAATGACTCAGGTAAGAATTTCGGGAACAAAATTCTTTTAGGAGAGGAGAGTAATTGGATCCTGATTTGTTTCTAAATTGCTTATTATTTGTTTAATTATTTATTTATGTTTAGTATGTTTGTTTATTTATTTATTTTTGAATTGAGTCATTAATTTAGTAAGCATGAATAAAGATTGAAAATTTGATGGAAATATTGGAACTTAGTTAGAATTAATTTGGTGTTAAATGGATTAAAGGAGTTAGAGTCATAAAAGACAAAAGAAGGACGAAATTGGAAAGGCTATATAAATGAAGAGTATAATTGGAAGAAAGAGAATAAAAGTTGTCTTAATTAGAAGAAGAGAGGAAGGTGTCATGAGAAGCAAAAAAAGGAGAAGAAAAATTAAAGAAGCAAGGGAAAAGGAGGAAAATTGTGGGAAACTTGGAAGGAAGAAGAAAAGAAGAGGAAATCAATTTGTTAGAGGTAAGTTTTCATCTTTCTCCTTGCTAGGTTTGAAAAGGGATTAAATAGAGACTAGGGTTTGTGTTTAGAATGAAGGAATAAAGAAGAGGAAGATGAAACCAATTTGATTTTGGATTTCTAAGCTAGGTTTTGGGTTTTCTAACCTAGATGGACTATAGGTAGGCTTGATTTGTGTTAATTGCATTTTGTTGTGATTATGGAAATTTAGGAGATTTCCATTTGAATTGGAATTGAATGAGAATTTTTGGTTGTGTTAGAAAATCAAGAACAACCTACCCAAGAACAAGAGGAAGGGAAAAATTGAGTTTGGATTTTCAAGAGTTATAAGGTGGGTAATTTATTTATAGCTATTGTGTAATGAGCAAATTTGCCTTGTGTGTGTGTTATATGTCAAAATGATTAGCTTTGAAATATTGTGATGTGGAAATTTGCATTATGATGTATGACATGTGATAAAAATTGAATTCTGAGTATAATTATGATATGCCTTGGAATGGTATCATGGCATTTTGATTTAAATGGAAATAAGAAAAAGCATGTGAATATGAACTTGCGATTGATTAAATTGAGCATGAGATTTGATTATGTTTGGGCGAGAGAGGAACTATTTCGTAGTCATGTGTATGTTGATATAAAGCCTGCTCTTGGCTGCCTGCTTGTGGCACACGAGATCTAAAGAGTGGACTCGTTTAGTTCACGGAGTAAACTTCAGTTTCTCTGTTTTTTTTCATAGAACCCTCGAGCCATTTGTTTGTGCATTTGCATCTTTGATGTGTTAAGTTTTGATGAAGTTGTGTATTATACTTTGATGTTAAATCACATCCAATATGTTTTATGTGATGATGTATTGAGTTATGAGTTATGAATGTTAAACTTACATTGTTGGGTTAAGATAAGATGAGGATGCTAATATGATTAGATGCATGTATGTTTGATTATGTGGCTCATCGCCAATGGCTATAAATATATTAGCCACTTAGCTGTGTAGCTCAATCCAAATTTTCCCTCATCAGGTGCAGAACGAGAAGATTAGTGATCCTTACAAGGCATTCGAAACTCCAAGATAGCTAGAAATCTTTTGTACTAAGCTAGTGATTATTTTTTTGGATAGCTTTATAGGAATATCAAACATGAGCATCCATTTGTATTTTGTATTAAGTTGATGTGTATGTTGATATGTAACTAAAGCTTGATTAAATATTTACTTGTTTAGCAATGAGAATGAGAATTTGAAGATTTGCTGTTGTGTATGATGATGGTTGTGAAAGAGGAATGAGTATATGATTGTAAATTGTTTTTTGGTTTAGAATAACATGTTAGAGATTGGAAGGGATGTATGGGATTAATTATCTGAGGGGAGATTTAAGAATTTAACAAAAATACTTAGTAGTTGAATTGATATGAAGTGTATGTGTATTTTTGGTGTTGAAATGTTGAGTTAGAGTTGCATGTTAGAAGGTTTCGCCACAGCTGTGAACTTTTCCCGAGAGTGTTTTCGTCTCCATCTCGTAACATATAGTTTGCCGCAACGAACTTTTCTCGAGAGGTCTGGGGAAATATTTCCTGATTTCACCGCAGCGAAACATATAGATTGACGTGGCGAACTTTTCTCGAGAGGTCTTGGGAAATATCTCCTGATTTTGTCATGGCGAAACATTTATAGTTTGCCACGGTGAACTTTTCCCGAGTGGTCCTGGGAAATATTTCTTGATTTCGCCACTGCAAAACATTTATAGTTTGTCGTGGTAAATCTTTCCAGAGAGCTTCTGGGAAATATTTCCTGATTTTGCCGCGGCGAAACATTTAGTTTTCCTTGGCAAACCTATGTTTTGACCCTTCAAATGGTAAAAACTTTTTGGAGTCTTCACGAAAGTTGTAGATTTAGAAGTCCTCTTCAAAACCGTCTTAAGATGACCTTAATCTAATCTCTTTAGTGAAAGTTATGTCAATTATCCCAAGATAGGTACAATATGATTAAGGACATAACTAGGTTTGACTCGTTTGGCCATAACTCCATCATCCGATCACCAAATGAAGCGAGTATTGAATTAAGAGATCCCATAGAAATAACCTTACAGGATAATACGTTCATGTCTTTTGATATTCTGGATAGTTGGGCTCCAAAAACGGGGTCCAACAATCATTGTATTATCACCTTCCTACCTTTCTTTAGACTATAGATTGTGAATTAATAACAAGCTTTGTTAATCCTGTTTTTTCCTTAGGTCGTAGTTAATCAAGAAAAGCTTATTAATTAACTTTAACTATTGAATAAGCTAGAATAATCTTTACAATTTTATTCAGATAGTCACCTTATGAGTGAGAAAAACAGACTAATCTAAGCAATAATCAGACAAGGTCAAATTATTTAACCTAGGTTACACTATCCCTAATGATATAACACCATTAGTTTCCACATATGACTTCAAATAGGACTATTACGTATGTATTCAAGTTATAGCAATGGGTTTTCATGAAAAACAATAAAGCATTAAGATCATTCTTACGCAATCCCCAATCAATAAACACAAGATAACGTAAACAATCTGACTAGAGGGAAAAAATGATACACAACGATGATATGCTCAAATGTGTTTCTCGGTGACGACTTCTCCTCCGAACCGATGTCAGGAAGGTTAGCCCTCCATCTTCTCCATCAATCTATACGAAAGATTAATGAATAACCTCTAAGATGTGAAAAATTGAAGAAAGAACGAAGAAAATTGTGTCTGTTTCTAAGAATTTCTTTCGCCGTCACAAAACAATGCTTTTATGGTTAAAAACTTGGTTACAGGAGGGACATATGGCAATTTCATGGGCTAGCATGTGTCATGGCTGTGAGACACCTCCAAAAACCATGACACTATATGTTTCCATTTGTTTAGGTATTTTCTTGCTTCCTCTTCATTCTAACCCTTCTCCTTCTTGCTCTATGAAGCCAATTGAGTGTGAATCTCAAGAAGATGACTTAACAAATATGATTTTGACTCACTTTAACTATTATGGTTCCAAATTGTACCTAAGATTAAATATGAACTAAAGTGAGTGTCTTAAGCATCCACTATTAAGTGTTAAGGATTAAATGTATCAACAATTAAGTACATATGCAATTTCCCTACACTTAGCTTTTGACCATCCTTGGGTAAATTGTCAAAACCAATGTCACAAATCAAAATACTTAACTCAATTTTCATATTTCACAAGAATACATAATCATAAGCAAATAGGAATAACTTTAAAAAATCTTGAATGCAAAACCAATTCCTTACTTTTACGCTCAAAACTACAAGTATACAGGGTGTAACTTGTAGTAAAGAAAATATATCGATCCCTTAGAGATTGCATTTAGATGTTACTTAATTTAGGTTATTTCGTTTGAGAACTAATTCTAATGAATATAAATTAAAAATTAAACTAAATTAAATAACTAACAAAGAACAAATGTTAAAGCAAAAGTGCAAAAACTTAGAATTCAAGATTTAACAATTAGAGATCACTTTTCTCTTATCTTATCTCCCTCCTATCTTATTAATTGAATTTTGCTTTACCTAAGATGTCCTAATGTATTAACTACCCTCTCTTAAGGTGTAATTAATTGTCCCGCGCTAAATTAAATGGAAATGGTTAAGCAATCATTCAATCCACATAATCAGTTTACCAATTCAGTTATCCTATAGGTAAGCAACTAATTAGCCAAGATCTCTCGCTAGTTAATCAATTAACTTGATGAACGTAGGTCTATAGAGTGCCAATTCTCATTGTACAGCCCTACAAAATTTATCCAACTCAATTCCTCAATATATTGCAAGGTATAAACTCAACATTCATCAAAAGCATCATTCATTCGGATCAACAAAGTAAGAGTTCAATAAGTAGTTCAAAAGTAATCTCTAAAAATAAATTAGCCACTCATAATGTCATTAATATCCCCATCAACCAAAAAATCCATAATAAAGTTGCTGGAAGAGGAAAAAAATGAAATAAGAACTAAATGAAGCAAGCTCCTCCTCTTTTTTGCCCAAATCTGGAAAATTTAGAGTTGGTGTGCTCTTTGCTTAATTTGGAATGGAAATCCTGATTCTCTACCTCTCTGTAGGCTCTAAATCTATTTTTTAGCTCAAGGAGGCAAGTTCTCATGACCCCTTTTTGGTCGTAAGGATTTTTCCCTTATATATTCACAAGAACCTCAGAATAAGTGAAACCTGCGTGTCTCTTCAGGTTAGGGATCCCACGATTATGGGA
>JAOQML010029061.1:0-11280 GCA_027568935.1 Erythroxylum urbanii | reverse complement strand
TATATATGATACAGCCTGAGGGTTTTGTCCATCCTAATAATTCTAAAAAGGTGTGCAAGCTTCAAAGATCCATTTATCGATTAAAGCAAGCATCAAGAAGCTAGAATCTTTATTTTGATGAAGTTGTCAAAGAATTTGGATTCATCAAGAATGAAGATGAACCTTGTATTTACAAAAAGGTTGGTGGGAGTGCTGTTGTCTTCTTATCTTTATATGTTGATGACATATTGCTCATTGGAAACGATATTTCGACCTTACAGAGTGTCAAGATTTGGTTAAGTAAACGTTTCTCAATGAAAGACTTAGGTGTGGCTGCCTATGTTTGAGGCATTAAGATCTATAGAGATAGATCAAGAAAGCTTATAGGCCTAAGTCAGAGTACATACATAGATAAGGTACTGAAAAGGTTCAGTATGCAAGATTCCAAGAGAGGTTTCTTGCCTATGTCACATGGAATCAAGCTTTCTAAGAAGGACTGTCCCACTTTAGGTAAAGAGCTTGAATGTATGAGTAAGATTCCATATGCATCTGCAATTAGATCTATCATGTATGCCATGTTATGCACTCGACCAGATGTCTCTTATGCTTTGAGCATAACAAGTAGATACCATTCTAGTTATGGTGAGAGTCACTGGATAGCAGTTAAGAATATCCTTAAATACTTGAGAAGAACTAAGGACATGCTCCTAGTCTATGGAGGACTTGAAGGAGAGCTAGTTGTAAATGGTTACACAGATGCTAGTTTTCAGTCTGACATAGATGATTTTAGATCACAATCAAGGTTTGTGTTTTGTTTGAATGGAGGTGCAGTGAATTGGAAGAGTTCAAAGCAAGACACTGTTGCTGATTCTACAACTGAAGCTGAGTACATTGCTGCCTCGGATGTAGCTAAGAAAGCTATACGGATCAGGGAGTTCATCACTGAGCTTGGAGTTGTTCCTAGTATTGCAATTCCTATAGACCTTTATTGTGATAATAATGGGGCTATAGCACAGGCTAAGGAACCAAACTCACATCATAGATCCAAACACATAATCAGACGTTTCCATCTTATTAGAGAGATCATTAGGAGAGGAGACGTGAAGATATGCAAAGTGGGTAAAAATGAAAACATTGCTAACCCACTTACTAAGCCTCTTCCACAGCCTAAGCATGAGAGTCATAAGAGGTCCATGGGTATTAGATATTTGACCGATTGGGCCTAGTTCAAGTGGGAGATTGTTAGAAGTGTGCCCTAGGCCAATGGTCATATGTGACTTTTATACTGACATTCTGACTTATTAATAATATATTATGATGTATTCTTTTAAATTTGCATGTATACTATTTATGTAAAGTGATTTACAGTCAATGAATAGTATTAGGCTTATGTCATCAAGTATGTGACTTGATACTAAAACCATAAGCATTATAACACTGTTCTAAACTGTCCATGGTCGATTGTTATTGGTGGAACGATAATGAATTAAGGCTAATATGTGTTCTGATTGAAGATCACGTTTTACTGATCATGGATATAAGTTATCAAATCAGAAACATAGATATATGTTAGAGAACATATATTGGACCGACCCACAAAGAGAACACTACATGGTTTCATGTCATTAGTGATTCTCAATATGGTTTAACTTTAGTCTTCTGACTTGAAGTCATCATGGTTCCTATATGAGGAATTCAGTGTTTTGACATTAGACTTAGTTATCTTTAATAGGATAACAAGTATTCTTATATTGGACATTAAATGAATCATACGGAGGGGTGTGAATGATGTAGATGGGATTTGTACTTCTCTTAAATGAGAGAGATATCATTTGGGCCTCTTGACAAGTATGACTAAAGAAATGCATGGTTGTGCTCAAATGAATTGACGAGGAGCCATCAATGTCATTTGTTATAGTCAGTCAACTTAGGAATCAAGAAACTACGATTAATCAAAGGTTGACATGTACCATGCCTTGTGATTAATCTTGATATCGTGTTACAAAGAGATTGAGTTTATAACCATAGTTATAGGTTAAATCAGATTACCAATCCTCATTTGATTTGGGTAGTCATAATGTCTTACTAGAGGCCACTTATGACTTATCGGACTTGAAGTGTGATCAAGCCCATTGCCAACATCAAATGAGCCTACAGGGTCATACACACAGAGTGATGTGATCTGGGCTTATTCTCTCAGGCCTAATTTATTAGGCTCTGAATAAATATATGTGGATATATTTATTGGGATAGAATGAATTAAGTTGTCGGGCTTTTATTATATAAGATATAATATGGGCCGAAACTTATTGGGCTTCCATAATCCTAATAGGTTTAGGATTATGATATTCTTATTCCTAATAGGAATAGGGATTAGGGTTTCTCTATAAATAGAGAACATACGTCTCATTAGAGAAGAAACGAAAACCCCTAGCCACCAGCTGTTCGTTCTTCTTCCGAGAGAAAAATTTTGCAGGGTTCAAAAGGTGTTTTGGAATGTGCTAGCACATATTAGCCACTGCCTGGATCGTTCATCCTCGTGTGGATATCGGTAGAGGACGTTCATGTGTTGCAGCATCTACAAATCTGAAAAAAATACCAATCCACATCAAGAGGTAAATCCGTACATGTTGTGTAGTTTCTGTTATACTTTTGCTGTGTAATATGGTTCATTCCGCTGCGTATTGCAAATACCCAGGCCATAGGTGATCCAGCATTATAGACTATATAAGATAATAAACTCCTATGGATGAAAGGAGGGTATAGGACCTCTATGTAAAATAGCCTCCTTGAGTGAAAAATTCAGGATGGGAATCTTGAAGAAGGTAGAGATTCAAGGATCATCAATCACAATTGGCAGATGAGCTTACCAACATCAAAATTTCCAGATTTTGGCAAAGAAGGGGAGTTCTTTTTATTTAATTTTCAGTTGTTTTTTCTCTTCATCATTATATGATGGATTATTCAATTGTTGGGGATGTTATGGACACCATGAGTGGTTGATTTATTTTTAGGGATTACTTTTAAACTATCTTGTTAAACTATTATTTTATGATTTGAATGAAAGATGTCTTTGATGAATGTTGAATACATTTATACTTTTCAATAGATCAAGAGATTGATTAAGGTAATATCTGTAGGATCGTACAATGAGAGTTGGCATTCTATAGACCTACATTCATCACGTTAATTGATTAGTTGACAGAGAGATCTTGGCTAATTTAATTAATCAACCATAGGATAGCTTAATAACTAGTTAAATTGGTGAAGTGATTTGGTATATTGAGAGATTGCTTAGTCATCCTCATTTAATTTGATTAGGGACAATTAATTACACCTTGAGAGAGGTAGTTAACATATTTGGACATCTTCAGTGAGACACAATTCAATTAATAAAATAGGAGGGAGACAAGTTAGGGAAAAAGTGATCTCTAGTTATTAAAATCTTGAATTCTAATTTTCTGCATTTTGGTGATATCAATTATCCATTATTAGTCTTTTAATTTAAATTTATTTTCCCAGTTTGTTTCCATAAAACAATTTTGAGACTTAAACAAAGATTGATCTAAATTAAGTGGTGCCTAAGCATAGTTTTTGTGGGATCAATATCTGCTTTTTAACTACAAGTCACGATTTGCATACTTGCAATTTTTGAGCATAAAACTAGTAGACTGTTTTGCAATGAACAATTATCAACGTTAACCTTCACCTAAAAAGGTGTATTGAGATGTGCAGGTAAAGGTTTGAGCTTTATTATGGGTGGTTTCTTTGTGGATGATGGTATTGGTGCTTCAGTTCAGACTAATTTATCCTGATGCGTTTAAACATTCGACTCCTCCATCTCATCATTTCCTTTAGACTCAATTTTCTCATATCCATTATTTGTCTCTATTGCCACTAACTGTGCTTTAGCAATGTAGCTCTTAACTTGTTCTTGCAAATCTTGATCCATAATTTCAACCCTCATGAATGCGCTACTTCTTATTGGGTTCTTTAAAGCCTTATTCATATTGAATTCAATATGATCTTAGCCTATTCGAAGTGTTAATTTCCCTTCGTGAGCATCATAATCTTTCCTTGTATTCATAAATGGTCAACCAAGGATCAGTGGACAGTTCTTATCTTCTTCAAAATCGAGAACCACAAAATTTACAGGAATAATGAACTTGTCCACTTGCATCAGAATGTCTAAACGGTCTTTTAATAGGTTGATCAGCCAACTGAATTAACATCGATGTTCGCTTGAAATCACCTAGCCCAACTTCTTAAATATTGACAAAGGTATAAGATTAATACTTACACTTAAGTTGCACAAGCACTTCGTGAATTCAAATTCACCAATCACACAGGGTATTGTGAAACTCCCTGAATCCTTTAATTTAGATGGCTTCTGACTGGTTACTGTGGAACTGCAAGTGCCAGTTAGAACTACCGTCTTATTATCTTTCCAAGTAAGCTTCTTTGATAATATGTCCTTAAAAAATTTCACATATTTAGGCATGTTTTCCAAAGCATCTACAAATGAGAGATTTATGTGTAATGTCTTTAATTTCTTAACAAATTTTGCAGATTATACATCCAGCTTCTTCCTTTGTAATTATTGAGGGAAAGGAATCTTCGATGGATATGTTGGAGGAATGATATAAGGAGGGTATTTGCTCATTTTCACTTCTTTATCGTTTTCTTAATCTTTCTCAACAAGAGGTACGAGCTCCTTTATTGTCTTTATGGGAATTTCAAGTTCCTTCCTACTTCTAAATGTAATGGACTTTAATTGCTCCCTTGGTTTTGTTCCTGAAGTGCTAGGAAGAATTATCTTAATTCATATAGAGAAAGCGTTTAACAATTGATTTACCTGGACCTCTAGATTGTGGATTGAAGAATTCCCTTAATTCATGTAGAGAAAATGATTGACAGTTGATTTACTTGGACCTCTAGATTATGGATTGAAAATGCAGGGTTCTTTGTTACTTATTCGAACTTGCCTTTTAAACTCTTTTGTTCATCATCTAGGTTTCCAAGCTTGTCTAAAATTTTATCCAGCTTTGATTTTTTGAGCTTGGTCTATCTTATTGGAAGCTTGGCTGTCCTTGGGGTCTGAACTATCCTCCAGCATTATTCGTCTATGATAAGTTAGAATGATTCTTCCACCTGGGTTTGTATATGTTAGAGTAGGGATTGTTTCCCCTCATCGTCTATACTAAGCTCTTATATAATTCACTTGCTTTGGATCGCTTTCCTTCATTAAGAAACAGTCCACAGTATCATAGTTCATTTGTCTATAGAGTTCATACTTAAGTTGCACGACTTTTACCAAAGCTGAGGACGAAGCCTTCATATTGTTGAACTGTGGAGTCAAGTTATAAATTTTTTTTACATCTCCATCATTTGATAAACAACTACAATTCCCTTTTGTTCTCAGAAAGTGGTGGTTTGTCTACTCTACTCATTTGTCATAGATAGCTATTACTTATCATTTCCTCAATCAACTCTTCTTCTTCATCTACCATCTTTCTCATCAATGATCCTCCTGAAGCTACGTCAATTATGCCTCTCGTATATGGGGTTACTCCATTATAGAATGTTTGTAACATGCTGCATCAATTGTGCCTCTTGTATATGGGGTTACTCCATTATAGAATGTTTGCAACAAAAATTCCTTGGGTAAGTTATGATGAGGAAATTTCTATTGCAAATCTTTGTATCTTTCCCACGCTTCACAGATCAATTCGCCGTCACTTTGATGGAAGTTGGTAATCTGCTTGATAATCTTCATGGTCTTAGTAAAGGGAAAATACTTGTCTAAAAAGGCACAAACTAATTGATCCCAAGTTGTGACATTGGCTAGATTAAGACAATGGTACCAAGCCTTTGTTCTATCTCTAAGAGTAAAAGGAAAGATCCTAGTTCTTACTACATCTTTCGACATCTGGTGGTCTCAAAAGTAATCATAGATTTCAAGGAAGTTAACTATATGCATTAGGATTATAGATGCTGCTTTTACAGGTGGCCTAGCTACTCTTTGGTTTGTTGCATTGAACCCTAGTCTTATGAAGTCAATAAGGTTGTCATTGATGTCCTTGGTTATCTCTGTGGTCCAAATCTTGTTGCTTCTCAATTTCTTGTTCTTTTTCATACCGAGCTTTCTTAATGGATCATTTTAATCAAATGATGTCTAATTCTAAGGTTTCAGCTACACGACTCGATGTTCTCATGACTCTTATATTCATGCAAAAGCATGATTTCAGAAATAGAGAGAAAGAAAGAACAGAAAGCAAAAACTAACTAAATGCCTTAAATGAAACAATTAAACTAATTGCTTCCCTGTCAACGGTGCCAAAAACTTAATCAGGTTGTTTAATGTATGTAAGTTTTAATTAATTAACCTTGATACTCTACAAGTGTACAGTTCATTCACGTAGTACCTAAAATGTCGATCCCATGAGTAGGGATAATCTAATCATAAAATCTAAGGCCAGGACAATTCGCAAAAATTCAAAATGTATCAATTCAAGAATAAATCATGAAAATATTAATAATTTAGTAATTGCAATTCACACTCAAGAATCAACTTAAAGGAATTATCAATTAAGAGAACAGGAATTTTACCTATCCTTAATGCATACCTAATTGATTATGAATTACTGGATTATTGGTTCTAGACGATCCTAGGGTTGATTTCTCTCTCTCAAGTTATAACTATTAAACCTAAATTATAAACCTAATAGATTATAAAAGTTGCAATTTCTCAGTTAAAAACCTATCCAAAACCTTAACTAGATCTGAAGTTATCTAATAAACTATTAGAAACCTATGCAAGATCTCTCTTCGTACAATTTACCGATTTGATTTAATTCTTGTTCTATTAAATCACCTAACTCTTGTTAACCCAATTTAATTATTATTCATTCGATTAACCCTCTCAGTTTATTATCAATTTATGCACGTCTAGAATTAAATCATAATAAATCCAAATAGCATATAATTAATCAGATTTCATTAAATCAAAGATAAAACCCAGAAGGTGAGCTTAGAACATCAACAACATCCAAAAATCATATCATCACCTATTATTTCAATTCTATACAATAATAAAATTGAAAATAGTAGGAAATACAAATTGAATGGATGACAGGAGGTAGCGACATTAGGAAACTCTTGATTTGGGAGGTACATTGAGTCAACTTCTTCTCATCTTCTCTCTTCCTTCTTCTCTTTCTGTATCTCTCGATAATTCTCTCTTCCTTCTTCTCTATCTCTATCTCTTGATAATTCTCTCTAGGGTTTCTCTAAATTAACCGATAAAAAGCTCCTTCTGCCTCTTTGTCTTGTTCTTTAACTATCCTTTATACTCTGAGCAATATTTTGATGTATGAAAGGTCTAAAAAATTATCGAAACTTGACATTTTTTAGTGTCTACGGGTCTGCCTGATGCAAGCCAAGATCATGGCCCACATCAGAGCCTTCTGTCATGATCGTGAGCCATGTCCTGGGCTTCTATCACGATTGTGGCATATGGGCCACAATCGTGGGCTAAATTTGGTGCTTTTGTGATTGAGCCCAAGTTTATTATCTAATTTGAAAACACTTTCATGGCCTTTACTATACTTTTTGACCCCTAATTCTTGATTTTGTGCTTAAATTAATCCTTGAATGTGCACTTTTATTTTATGCAATTTGATAGTAAAAATTGTCACAATTGGTATTAATTGAATTTCTTAAGTTTTCTAAGAACAATTGATACTGCAAATTGCTATTTTTGATTGTAGGATCCTCAAGGAGAAGGGAGCCAACAGGAGATCATAGCCTTTGGGAAAAGTTTGCCGCGGCGAGTCCAACTGTCGCCGCAGCAAAAAATGATAAATCCAGGCTGAACTTTTGGGAGAAGTTTGTCGTAACGAAGATTAGTTCTTTTGCCGCGGCAAAGGAACCAGCGAAGAACAAATCCTTTAGGGTAAAGTTTGCCACAGTGAGAGTCATTTGTCGCTGCGGCAAACCTTCGAAAACCCTAACCATATTTGGGAAAATCTCTCACTGTTCTAACCCAACCCGCGACCCAACATTTAAAAACATGCTAAATTAGGTTATGCGGTGATTTTCGACAGACATTCATATCTCATCTCTCACTCTCGACCTTCATCCATCATCGACTTTTCACCTCTGATCGTCGCTCTCTGCTGCTGCCATGGATGTTGTCAGTGTGCCCACAGTTGTGAGTGCTTCCAAAGGGATGCTTGGCTAAACACCATTTTCTCTTCAACATGTAGCGATGGCTTGAGTTTAATGGGCTTCAAAGGGGAGTAGTTCGTTCATATCTTTCTACACTGTTATGAACTACTGAGTTAGGATTTATTCTTTGCGGTTAGACTTTTCTTGATTAGAGTTTAATCAAGGGTTAAACAATGTATTGTGTTATTGGGTTTGTTGATGTAGAACTTGGATGCTCAATATATGAAGTTTCATATATATCTTTTTGGTGATTGTGTTAATCTTCTTTTATTTGCCTAGTTGTGTTTGATATTGAGATTATGCTTGATCCAAATTGACCACTTGCATTAACTTGCTCACTACACACACTAAGATGCATTCAACAAGGTTTTAAGAAATGGAGTTCATTGATTAAAATCTTAGACTTAAACAGTTATTTAAGGTTATTCATTTTGAAACTTAGTGAATTTCGTTCCCAAAAGTTTTGTTTGAACCATGATAGCTAAAGCTCGTTTTCAAGAGGATTTTATCACATTTGATCATTGTTTGAGTTTTCACTTTTCATTTCTCAAAAATCCAAAAACACCCTTTTTATACACTTTTCTTTCATTTAGTTTAATCAAAACATTTCAAACCCCACTCTTAACTAATTTAGTTTGCATTTCATGACAATTAGGCTAGCTTAGATCAATTGCTCTAGGTTCCAATTAAGTGAGATGACCCAGAGTTGCACTCTATATTGCAATCCTTGGAATTAAAATTTTTTTTGATTCGGTTTCCAACAGGGTGATCCAAAGACTCACCACACATCGATTAAAATGGCGTCTTTGTAGGGGGACTAAGCAATTGGTTTTCTTTACGATAGCCATTGTCATCTTTGTTTGTCGTTGATAATAGCAATCTTTTCCTTTAGATTTCATTTTGGATAGTTTGATTTCATACTTGTCCATAGTATAGTTTTTAATTTTTCTTTGCATACCATACATTTTGAGAACACAAAAAAAGCATACTTTCATAGTTGAATTTTTCATACTTGGCATCTTTCACACATACCCATCTTCATACATACTCTTACACATCATACACTCACATCCTTCAAATCTCACCTTTTATTTGACTTATGTTACTGTGAGTAAATTTTTTTACAATTTATTTCATTTGAATTGCTTTTGTGCATGCCCTAGAGAGCTAGACTTATTCCTTTCCAACCTGAGATTGAGAGACGCTTAAGGAAGATTAGAAAAGAGAGGAAAGAACAAGAGAGAAGAAGATAGTTGTGGAAAAGGAGTCGAATCAGTCCACTAGTAAGAGTGAGTCGAGAGAAAGAGTGATCATGGCTGAGAATCCAGCTTTTCTACAAAATCCTAACTTTCATGCCAACCAACCTAGAAATGGTGATAATGTAGGAAATAGAGAGCATGAGAGAGTTGGAGAGAACAATGGGAATCAGAGACGGAGAACCATTAGGGAGGCAACAACTTCTGATGTGAATTATAATCCATTTACTACTGCTTGTCCAAATTTTGATGTTAGCTTTGAAGTGAAAGGATTACTTATTAATTCTCTTCCTAAATTTCATGGTTTGGTAGGAGAGGATCCCTACATGGACTTACAATCCTTGTCTATGATTTGTCAGAGCATGAAGCCAGTGGGAGCTTCATTAGACCAAGTTCTATGGAAGGTTTTTCATTTGTCCCTGGAGGGAAAGACATGGGAATGGTACATGAGCCTTCCAAGACATGTGGCAAATGTCCACCATAGTTAGGCCAATTTGAGGAAAGCTTTCTTGGAGAAGTATTTTCTAGCTTCCAAGACTTCAACAATGAGGAAAGAGATTTATTCAGCAAGACAAGAATATGATGAGTCTCTTTATGATTATTGGAATAGCTTCCAAGACCTACTGTCCAGATGCCCCCATCACCAGATACTTGATGAGCAGTTAGTATAGTACTTTTATGATGGGTTAAAAAGCCAAGATAAGGGTATGTTAGATACGACATCAGGAGGTTCTTTGATTGATCTTACAGCTTCAGAAGAATAGGATTTAATCAAGAAGATGTCTCTGAATCATCAACAGTATAGTGTGAGAGATACCAGGGGGTTCCATGAGTTGGGAGCTTCGACAGCTCAAGTAAAAAGAATTGAGAGTCTGGAGTATAAGGTTGACTCATTGGAGAACAGAATCATTTCACAATTGTCTTTCATCACTAAAGAATTGAAGAATATGAATGTGCATCGACCATCATCTTCAATGGATCTTACTGCACCCAGTTGTGATACTTGTGGGTCGGTAATGCATATAACTAGTGTTTGCCTAGGTCGGTATGAGGAAGTGTCAGCAGTGTATCTGGGAAGAACAAATCAGAAATAGGACCCTTACTCCAACACTTATAATGAGGGTTGGAAGGCCAATCCTAGATTCAGTTGGAGGAATGAAGAGGGGAGAGCTTTAAATAGATTTCAACAAGGAGGACGAGCTGGTACTTCCACTACCCAGTTCCCCAACCAACAGCAACTCATAACTGTCCCACCTAAGGAGGATACTAATGAACTGCTACAAAACATGACGACTTTGATGAAGGAAGAGCGGACTTTAACTAATAATCAATTTAATGCCATTGCTTCTCTAATTCAGCAAGATTCTTCAAAGAATGTTGCTCGGTTCAATGCCTTGGAAAAGAGAATGGAACAATGGGAGACAAAAGCAGAGAAAATCAACTCTTTTGTCACTCAATTGTCAAACAATATGAGTGAGAACCAAGAAAAAAGTAGTGGGACCATTCCTTCCAATACTGTGATGAACCAAAAAAGTCTGAATGCAATCGCCTTACGGAGTGGGAAATAAGTACGGTTTAATGATCAAGAAGAAGAAGCATGTGATGAGGAGATTGACAGTGAAGAAATGTCTCTACCATAAGAGAAAACCAAGAAGTCTGAAAGTTTTAAGGAAGAGTCTTTATTGAACGAAAGGAAGTCTGCATCAAAGAACAAGGGAGCTACTTCAGAGAGTTCCAAGGATAAAGCTGAGCATGGGGAATCAAGCAAGCATGAAGCCAAAGGTAAGGAGGTAAATCTTCAAGACCTTCCTTTTCC